>LTAE01003266.1:15070-38320 GCA_001647135.1 Pontederia paniculata
TATATATATATATATATATATATATATATATATATATACCCAGAACGAAAAGTTAGGGGGGTCGATACATATAAAAGTAAAAAAAAAAAATTAAAAGATGCCAAGGATTGAACCCTTGACCTCATTATAGTAATCAAAACCCCCTAACCACTACACCAAGTAAGTAATCTTGCTCTCTTTTAATATTTATTTTATATATTTATTGGATCTACTAGTATATACCTATATATATACTTTCTATATCGAAAAGTTGGAGGGGGCCGAGGCCCCCCATACTACATGTAGGTCCGTCCCTATATATATATATATATATATACTAGTGGTCACACTTTTTTTTTCTGACTCTCAAGTTCTAGATGACAAAAAAATTAAGGTCATTAATTACATGTTCCTCTTTGGACAAAAAATCATGATCCGAAGAAAAAAATAAAAGATGTATGAGAGTAAGAAAACTTTCAATCTACGAATGAGGCTGTTCGTAATTGTCCACAAGTATATTCTTGATCGTTTACTAATAGGGTATGTACTGGAATTTGTCTTAGTTGATAACACTTTCAAATCAGAATTATTAATTTTAAAAACACAGCTTGGATCAAGATATAGTGATCTATCTAAAAAATACGAAGACTATATAAAGAATTAAATATAATGAGGAGGTAGCAAATAATATGGACTATCTCCATTTGACCCAAAAAAATAATATGGACTATTATACAATATTCAGTTTTAAATTAGGATGAGATTTTGAATAGGATTTAATTATTCAAATCAGTGTACCCACACCATATACAGTGCACTCTTTTTTCCCTATCGAACCAATTCCATTATCATGCACATATCACTAGACTAATAGGAGGGTTATGATAAAAAAAAATGTCACCTAACTTTTTAATCGTAAAATATTAAATTTATCATTAATAATTTAAGAGTTAATATCTATCATATATTTAACATATTACAATTAAAAAATTAAGTAATATGATATTACTAAATTCTTCCATTGAACTCATAAATTTATTAATTCAATCATTAATCAAACTAATACATCAATTATGCATCGCAGGCTTTTAAGTAAAATAATAAATTTGATAACGATGTATAGTTTTTAATCCCAAAAAAGACACATTGAGATTGACTTCAACTTTATTTTAGCCCATATAATGTTCTACGTATATCAATTTTTCTTACTTGTGTTTGTGTTTTTAGGCAGGAATTTTTTTTACAGGAAATGTGTATATCCGCGATGAAAATTAAATTCGATAAACAGCGATAGATGACACAATTGATTTGGGGTGTTCACGGGTCGGGTTTGGGTCGGATCATGTCATATTTGGCATCTCGACCTGATTCATCCAAAATAGGGTTGGATCGGGTCGGGTCGTCGGGTCACCCGATCAATTTTTTTATTTTCTTTTCATATTTTTGTTCAATTTTATTTTATTTTATTAGTATTTAGTATGAATCGTTATATCTAGTATTCATTTTAAAGCATAAAATAAGTTTTGTTAATATTTTATTATGATATATTTTAATTTTTAAATTAAATTTAACCTTTAAATTAAATTAAAACTACTTTAATCATTAAAAAAAATCGGGTCATCGGGTTGGGTCGGTTTAAATCGGGTTGAATTTTTTCAACCCGTACCCGACCCGACCAGAAAATCGAACCGACCCAATTCAATTTGGGTCGATTCGGGTGGTCGGGTTTACCGGGTCGACCCGACCCGCTGAACACCCCTACAATTGATTAATAAGATTGTCTTACGAGATGAAATTAATAACTTTGAGTTCGAATTTTAATTTTTTCTATCGAGAATTAATATTTTTCAAAACTATTAATATTGATTCTCGATAGAAAAAATCAAAATTCGATATTTTCACTCTTCTCCTTTTTCTTCTTTATTTTTTCATAAGTACATAACAATTATAGCTTTGGATTCTTTTCAAGGACACTTCATGGCAACATTTCCCGCCAACCCCTTTACCCCTCCACCCACAAGTAAACGAACACCGCTCGATAAGATATGAACGGACGAGATGCCCGGATTCCAATTCCAATGATTTGGAGCACAAGTTAACGGGCTGATGGGCCCATCTCTTTTAGCAGGGTTGCCATTTGCCTGCCACCAAATTGGTGGGCCCTCAACGGGACTAGACTTCTTCAAAAGGTGGGCCCATGGGCTGCGTCATTACCCACCCTCCCCTGCCCCGTAGGAATAAAGTGATGGAAGAAAAAGGCAAAAATAAAAAGGTTGACATTACGTACAAGACATGAACACATAAAAAGTAATAAAACTTTGGGTCCAAGTGATTTGTTTTACATGTTATTTGTTAAAAAGCAAGGTGGATAAGATGATTTGTTTAATGTGCATGGGAAGAGCATGATGGGTGGGGACATAATAAAAAAGATATAACTATAAAAGAATTATAAGAGAATTGTAAAATTAATAATCAGACAAAAAATATCAAATTTGGTTGAAAATCTTATAAACATCTTAAAGAACTTATGAATTATAAAAGATTTATATTTTGACAACTTTACTTTTATATTCATGTGTATTATTTTGAGTTTTTTTGATGGGTTAAATGATGAATTGAAATTGACTTAAAGGAAACAATGAACTACGTCAAGAAAATAACAAGGTTGCACCTCCATTTCTATATTCTCGACCTTGTAATAATTTTATTTTGCCATTAAACATAATTATGTTTGCAGTTCGAACTTTTAGGTCGACTTAGTTGATCAAAAGCATACTAATGATATTATGATGGATGCGATCAAACAGGAAACTAAACTTAGTTAAACCGACCAAGAAGAAGTAGTCATAGTTTCAATCATTAATCAACAAGTTTAAATTATAAAAAAGTGAATTATTTCTGTTCACCCATGGCATCTCAAGCGAAGTTGTAAAAGAAATGGTACATGGAATATAAATTTTACATATAGTGGTACTTAAATATTTTTGCAATAATTCTTTCAATCTAAATTTATTATTGTAAAAAAATATAATCATCTGTATTAGTTAACTAATACAGTATGAATAAATTTAGAATTCAGATGGACCAAATTGGAAGGTAGTGACTATTGTTGACTGAAATTCATCAATTACATTCCACCCTGGTTGAGGAATCAAGATTTGAGTGTCACTTATGAAAAAAGTTTGCTCCCCTGGATCTTTCTGCATCTCCACTCAGTGTTGGCAACAGTGTAATCTTTGTTTTGTAATGCATATTTTATATGTTCATCTCATGGATGCGACGTGGGTCAGCAGTTGGCCTGTGTCAATGCACCTACTTTAATCGCCCATGATGCAGCATCATCATTACTCATTTGGATGTTGATAGCGATCAGAACAGAGCACCTGTTGGGCTGTTAACGTATAAGGATTCGATTCGTTAATCCCTCCTCAATCCAATTGGCTCATATTTCTTTCTTCAATCTATTGATGACTGGAATTGAACTGATGATCATAAAACACTGTGAACTTTGGAACAGGGATTGCTTACAATCTATTGAAATTGCATGGAAGAGTTCATACCAATTAAACTAAGCATCAACTCTTGTGTATGAAGAAGTATCATCTCATGTTAACAACAGAACACATCTTAAAAGGTTAGGAAGTAAATAAACTAACACATCTAAAAGGTAAAGTTCATGATGAAGAGTTTAGCCTTTTGTTGGCTCAATCAAAACTTTGAAAAAATCACACAATGCACATCAAACTTTTGCAAACATCAATCTCAGCTGACCCATCCTGGATAAGAGATGCTGAAAGAGAAAATAAAAACAGAAATGCTGTGTCCTTTTCAGGCTATAATTTAGGGGGGAAGCCAAAATGACCACTGGCCAGATCAAAGGGCCTTGGACGCTTATAAACAATTCCATAGTTTGTCTCCTGACTCCTGTGACATTGAACTCATGGCTTTGGCACACTGAGGCTTCCTTTCATACTATGCCTCACATGTAGTCGCACAAGCCCAAAAGAGAATAAACTTTTAGCCAAAGCTTAATTGAGTCACGACAGATGCCATCCTATGCATCAACATGACAACAAGAAACACATCACTTGGGAGCAGAGAAGAAACTTTAAGCAACCACTCAGTTATGCATAGTAGAGCACAGATAAATAACAGTGGATACATTCCGAATCATAATTTGGAAAACTCTGGTTTCATTCACAATGCATAGCCTTTTGTGGAGAATTTCAGCTACATTAACATTTCTACAGAACCCTTTAGAAAGGACACAATGACTAATTTATCGCCATAGACTTCCTCGAAGTAAAACATCTATCGTTCCTTGGAAAATAGAGGATCTTCATTTTCCCCTGAAAGGAACAGTTTAGAAGTTAGAAGATTCTGGGACCAGATGATTGAAAAGACCAATGAGATTAACCCATTTTACTTACGTATTCATCATCAGAGTAATATTGTCTCCTTTCAAGAGAATTCTCCCTGAGAACATCATATGATAAGCCAGAGCAATAAAATATAAAGAAAAACAGCACTAAAAACAAAAAACTGGGAACAACATGACTAACCAAGTGACTTTCTGGTTTTCTTCTTGATATTAATTTCCTCTGCGTCATCAAGTACCAAATTCATGTACTCATCAAAACCCTGGGTACAGAGGACAAAGTAAATTAACAAAACATTAGTGGCTACCATCTTTGAGAATATGTTTATAATACTGGAGAAATGGTTACCTAGAAAATGGTTACCACTATTTAGCAAAATAATTAACATTATACATGAAAAATCACAAAGTTATGCAAACATAAAAAAAATGGAATGTGTTTGTCATGATCAAAAGAATAAAATAATTTCAGAATGCAGCATGCTAGTTGTAGTCTGATGAAGACAAATAACAGGAACCGAAGAAGAATGATTCACACTCCATGAATTAAATAACACCATATTGATCATAGAACATAGAAAAGAGCAATGTTCTTCAAAAAAGTAAAAAAAAAAAGAAATAAGGTAAAAAAAATATGAAAAAGAAACATTCATCTTCAACGTTGAATGAGCAATCCACTCATGTAAAAAATTGAACAACTTTCTTGAAAAGTTCTAACATTGGAAGTATTTCCATGTGATACTGCATAAACCAGAAGAGATACTCCTGTCTTCAAGGAAAACAGGTATACTGCTGGCTGAACTCCAAGAGAACAAAAAAAAAGTAGCACAAACCCAACCTAAACTGGATATATTGATAATGAAATGACTAATGCAGCTTTTCATCTATTACTTCTCTGCTTTCTACTAATTATCTGCTTGTGTGTGTGAAATCATTCTTGATAACATCGCAAAAGCCCCTCTAAAAAAAGAGGCAATAATCAAATAGTAAGCCAAAGATGGAATAAGGGTGGGAGTGGCATGTTTAATAAATAAAATTGGGGCTTCATTTGAGGAAATCATTGGGGATTTTTAGTTAAATAAATCATCGTTCTAAAGCTACTTTCTCAATACAACAAACAGTAAATTACAGAAATGAATTTCAATAGTGCATTTTTAAGAACCTTAATGTTGTGGAAAACCTAGCTTAAGACCACTGACATCACAAGAGCTGGAAACATATCCCTCTAAAAAAAGCTTGAAGTATATTGCAAAATACCTGATTAAATGAATGATGTGAAAAAAGTTTCAGAGGAGATGGGAGAAAGAAACAAACAGCACAAGTTAAAAACGCATGTTCAAGACGTTTTGCTCAATACTTTAGTCACGAGAACAAAATAGTTTTTTAAAGAATGATATACATTAATCTCACAGCTAAATATAACAATTTAGGCTCTGCTTATTGTGATGAAAATATTTTCTTATCTTAGTAAACAGGAAAACAATTTCCTGTTGACCATAAAAAGTAGGTTTAAAGTTTGGAAAATGACTTATTTTTTTAAAATGGGAATTCAGTTTTCTCTCACTAATTCATTACAGTTAAATTCCCAGGACAACTTCTCCTATATTTAAAATCATCTATCAAACACATGAAAATAAATTATTTTCCTAGAATTCATTTTCCTTCACAATTTATTATTCATCGAATCAAATGGAGCCTTAGACACAACTTATTCCCAAAGTCAACAAACAAATGCTGAAGCATCAAATTCAAAAGCACTCAGTTTTCTGGCTTTGTGTTTACAAGGGCTGCTGATATCAATGGAAATATAAACATCGTCAACTTAAGAAAAAAATCAGGAAACCATCTCTTTAGTTGTGGCACCAAATAACAGAAATATCACATACGATAGATATGGACACTGCAGATGAGACTTATAAATATATTATTGTCCTCTTATCACTACAACTATAATGGCTGGAGTGAAGAACAAGTGCCATAGTGACCTACATATAAGCTAATGGATCTCAGTAATAATGCTAGAAACTAGAAGAAAATTTGCACGTTAGGACAAAAAAATTGTCCAAATTTTGATGGTGTAATTTTTCAAAGGATTTTAATGAGTGTTATCATGGTTGACCTGGCCAATCTCATTCGGTAGCAGTGGCTTTAAATTGTTGATTAATATTCTGGCATGAAAATGAAGTCTATAGACATTAAAAGTACCAATTTCCGAGATGCCAAATGATAATTCCAAATCAATTTTTTTGAGAGGGATTTCAAATCAAGTTGAATTCAAAAACCAGAATATAACTACACGATACACCATATTTTATATCAGATGAATCCACAACTAATACTTTCCCATATTTTCCTAAATTACAGTATACCTTAAGCATCCAGATATTTCTTTTTTTTTTGAGAAAATATAATGTCTTATATGATGCATGGGTATACTCCAGTTTGGCCGGAATACCCATACAAGGTATGGGTGCACACACTCAATATAAAAAAATGGGTGTATCATGTGTACATCATGGGTACGCACATGGACATGTTTAAAAGGATGTAAACACCTCAAAAAGAACTTGGTGCTTCTAAATCTTCTTCACAACCAGCTTGTTTGAGATATCTCGAGGATGCATAAAGAAGTATATTGTTAAAGAGGTGATGAAAGATGCATGTTTCTCTTCTGCGTCTACTCAGATGCAGATGACTCAGATGGTGGATGTGAATGAGGAATTAGCCATCACCTTACCCTGCATACTCATTTTTCTTTACTTTGAGCTACTGCCATATGAAACCTTTCCCAATTTTCTCTTTATCAAAAGCTAAGGGTTTCAAGTTTCAAAAGAGTAGACAAGAAGGTGGGACTGACATTTTTATAATATGAAACTAATGGGAAAAGAGAAGAACGAGTTTTATTGGCCCATTTGGGCTGTAACTAAAATTAACAAAAATATCATTTATTTTCTGTGTGACTTGTTTCTTTTCTGTTTTTCTCATTGTGTTATTAGCTATATATTTTATTATCAAATTTTTTGTTCATAAATGATATTTATTTCATTTATACTTATATATTGGTGCACCCTTGTTGCACCCGTACCTGTGCAATATAGATTTTCCTTTTTGTGAAATGAAAATATAATCATTGAACAAACCAAAAAGAAAAAAAAATATGGTTCAAATGATCGGTATGGAAACTTTTAAGAAAAAAAGGAAACCTGTAGTTTGTAGGTACAAGAACAAAGTTAAGCCACATTGGTGCATAATGCAAATAAGATATGTACTCAACTCATGATTTTTACACATCCATGATGTCTGACTTGAAAAATTATACTGGTGAATGCAAGAAGATTGACAATAGAGAGATTAGTGACACACATAAAACACAAGCCCATACATTTCCCCATGTGAACCCTGATATCATGAAGCTGAACCGATCCTAACTAAAACAAGCCTTCATGCTTCAATTAATATGCATTATGCAGTAATAGAAACAGCATAGCTCATATGCTTAAAACAAATGAAAATTTTACTACTTCATAACAAATTTTCATACCGTTCAAAAGTGATATACAGGAAAAAAATATCCATGCGGTTCAAACACTGTAAATGAAATATAATAAATAAATATAAACAGCAATCACGCGTATAAGAGGTATCATCAAGCACTTTCAGTAGTTTCTTTTCTGTAATTCTAACATAGAAGAAGAACCAAAATAGAGACACAACGCAGTTAAACCCTAAACCCTAAAAAAGAGGAACAAAGCAAGAGACTTACAATAATGCGCCCCTCGATCCTCGCATCCTTCTGCTCGAAGAGCCAGATCTGTATGCGAGCTTTCTAAATCCACCAAAGGACCACATTTAGCAACTTTAACAAAAAAAATCCTAGCAGAAAAACAAAAAAAAGGCAAGAACAATATGGAAAACAAGCTTACGCTTTGGAGGAACCTAAAAATAAGATTCTGCGAGAAGATTCACCAAAACCGCGACCATAATTGAAGAACAGAAAAGAATCGAGCAAAACAAAAGAAAAAATCGATTAGCCTGAGCAAGAGGAGAGAGAAGAAGGTACAACTGGAGGCTTAACGCGAAGAGCACAAGAGGGATCACATACGATGGGTTGGGTCATAATACGCTGGACCTTTGTGGACGCCATGGCTGCTGCTTGGTATCGCCTCCCTCCCTCTGTCTTCGCCGGCGGTGGTGCTTCCGCCCAAAAAATTGCTTGCTTTGGTAACCCTAAAAGCGGCTTCGAAGAGGGGTTTTGTGTCGAAAGCCTCCTCCCCGCCTTTTAGTGACAAATGGATCGTCACATCGCCCGGGCCGATAGATTTGAAATATATCCTTTGGGCCTCATGGGCTTATGGGCCTGACCCACTTGGATTCGTTTGATGATAAAACTTAATTTATCTCCCTCTACGAGCTACTCTTTGTAAGTAAATTTTAATATTACTTGTTTATCTTTCTTCAAATTTCCTAATAAAAAAATGAAGGTACTCTCTATTTAATTAAGAAGCACTATTACTTACTTTTTTAATTTTAGGATGCTAAACTTAGAGAGAAAAAAATAGGAATAAACAAAATCTAATATTCATTGTAAATGTGTGTTTGGGGATGCAGTGAAAGTTGTGCTTTTAAGTATAACTTGTTTTTTTACCGTGATGTTTGGTGACAATTTTGTATACTATTTTTGTTCATCAATGTTATAAATAAAAGCTCATTTTAATTGCTTTGTTGAAAACAAAAGCAACATATCTTTCTTTCACAATTCACCCTCTTCCCAAATGCAGTCTTAACTAGGGAGCACTTTCATTGAATCTTTTCCAAATACATCCACTTAATTTTCAAATATTTAAATTTATTTATTATTTTTTAGCCTTATTTTATATGATTAATTAATTTTGAAGAAATATAAAATTCATAAAAGATATGTGATCCACCCCCTTACCTTTTTTGTGGTCCCATTTAAATTTTTAAAGTTTAAGTTTAAAAATTAAATAGTTAAAATTAAATAATGGTATAAAGGTAAAATACGAAGATAAAGTTAGGTCTTTTGGGGTTAAATTGAAGTGTTGACAAGTTTAGGGGAGATAAATGGATAATTAAAGTTTAGGGGTGAAAAGAAATTTGTGTAAAATTCAATGAAGGAATTTGAAATTAACCTTAAAAATAACAATTAATATGAAAAATTCTTGTTGATAAAAAGATAGACCTAGTATCTTGAAAAAAAGATTTATTTTCAAACAAATATACCTGAATTAAAGAAGTAATAATTCACTTGCATCTCTACACTCACTGAAGAAAAATACAAAGTTTTTTCTTCTTATTGTCACAACTATTTCTTGAGATTTCGCCTCTACCAAAAAAATTCAATGAATTTTTTTATATAAAAAAACTCAAACTCGAGATTTCTTTAAGATTATATTTGAATGACGGATTAAAAAATAATGGGATGAGATTATAAAGTTCATTTTTGGATCATTCCGAACTCTCTCAAATTAATTTTACCGAAGTAGTGAAATTATGAGAAATTATATTTGTTGGATGATTTTATCCTTCATCATTATTATTGTTAATCCTTCGTTTTTTTTTTGCTAGAAAAAATTATATTTTTAAAAGATAATCCTCCTTATCATATTCCTCGTTTATATCCAAATATAAAGTTTATAACACCTCTCATCCTTTTTTTTTCTTTTCATCTTTCTTTCAACTTCCCTTCCTTAGCCATCCATCCAAACAAAAACCTAATAAACTATTGATGTGTGCTAACAAAATAGATAAAATCTAGCCAATATGCTAGTCATATTAAATAATAAAGATGTGAGTAGAGTATCATTGTCACAAGGATTAATATAATTTATCTATCTAATCTCACTAAATAATAGAAGATGGCAAAGATTTTTAGAAAAAAATATTTTTGAAAAAAAAAAATTTGACGACAACAACTTTAGAATTAGGATGAACTAAAGTGAATTTTAGTTTCACCATCAGATTAATTTGTTTAGTTCCAAATAGTCTCCCTAGTGGATTATGATATATCTACAATATGATGTCCTCTTCAAGATGCACAAATCATTTTAACCCATATAGACACAATTGTTCCTCTCTTGAATGTCAATCTTATATATTAAAAATTAAGTTGCATTAACATGAAACTCTTAAACTGTGGATCATCATGATGTCAATCTCAAATATCACACACCTAAGTTTTTTTTATCCAGAATGTTATTCACATGTGACATGCACTGCTTCAAATGAATTTTTTTTAAAAAAATTAGAGGTTCAAAGAGAGTTAAAAATCGCTATTGTTCTTCAAGATGCTAGCAAGTAGAGATGGACACGAGCCGAGTCGAGCTAGGCCAACGCTTAAATAGGTCAGGGTTGTTTAAAAAGTTTAATAAATGAGCTAGACCAAATGCATGTAATAGGCTTACAAATTAAGTTTGTGTTGACTTGTTTATTAAATTTAAGAAGTCTGACATAATTTAATAGCTTATTAAGTAATATTTATTAATTAATAAATATATATATTAAATTATATTTTAAATTATAATAATATAAAAAAAAGAATAGCATGGTACACATTTAACATGCTAAAATTAATAATAATTTTAAATAAAAATAACTTATTGTACCTCTTTCGACATTTATATTTGATTTTTTTAATCAAAATTACTAATAATTTTGACTCATATGCTAAACACTTTTTAGGCTTTATAATATATTTTAATTATATAAGTTAGCCTTATAAGCTAATAAGTTAGACCTAATATAGACGAGCCAAGCCTGTTTAAATTGAAATGTCAAATCTTAATTTCGAGCATAACTTATTTATCTAGAAAGACGAGTCAAGCAAGACTTAAAATAGGTCAAACCACGAGCTGCTCATGAACGACCTGACTTATTCCCGACCCTACTAGCAAGATTCAAAATTTTGAGAAATTTGTAAAAAAATTAAACATAAAATTCATGTTCATAAAATATTTGAAGAATTAAAATCAAGTGTTGAGCGTGTTTCTCTTACAACAAAAATTTACTCCATAAAAATAAACTAACAAATTACAGGTAGTTTTGACTTAAAAAATAATGAGAAAGAAGCATAGTCAAGGAGAAAAAAAATCTACATGATCTTCTCCACTGAAATCTATGTTTGTTGCGTACGATTTTGACTAGTTGCATCCTCTCAAAATGAATTTTTTTCATGTATTTATAGATTTTCAATGGATATGAAGAGTTATTTGACGTCAAAACTCGGTTTTAAGCAAACATACTTGAATCCAAGATTAAAATCTCCAAAAGACAACTAAAATGACTTCAAAAAATATTTTTTTTATTTTATAAAATTGTCACAATCGTGACTGAAGTCAAAAACAATTCTGGAGGTTGTCATGACCCATGAAATGAGTGTCGCGATTGTGACTGAAGATAAAAATTAGATTTGAGGTTGTCACGGATCGTGAAAAGGATGTCACGACCGTAAAAATTAAGTTGAGGCTCCCTTTGATCGTGAACGCAAAGTTATGAGCGTGAAACAAGCAAAAAATGCAGTTTTGAATTGTCATGACAGTGTGACATTCAGTGTCATGATCGTGAAAATTAGCTTAGGCTATTTTTTTGATTTGTCATGATCATGACACTCAGTGTCATAGCTGTGAAACTCATATTGAGAAGTCCTTGGCCATTTTCTGTTTGTCACAACCGTGACATTTTGTCACGAATTTGACATTCCGTTTTGAAACATACACGCTTATATTGAAATCGTGATTTTATGTTCATTTTAATTTCGAATTGAGTGTTATTTTGTTCAAGTTTCGTCGCTTCGTCCTCTTGTCTCATAAACAATAAAATTTAACAAATTGAATTATTTTTTAATTTAAAATATATAAATATAAATAAGTACATAAAATAATGCATGCAATATATAAACGATTTATTTTGTCAGTGAAATTTTTTTAAATAAATTTGTCCAATTAAAATATCCAAAGAAATATTTATTCTTTTATTCTTTATTTTCATTCGAAATGATACTTGTTCTATTTCTATATTCCTTTCAAATTAACAAACAAAGGATAATTTTTTCCAAATTTTTACGGTCCCTAATTCATTTTCGAGGGGAAACGATTATTAGCACATTAGCATAATGGACACTGTTAGGAGTGTTCACCGGGTCGGATCGACCCGATGAACCCGATGATCCGAATCGGCCCAATCTCAATTGGGTCGGATCGGATCGTTGATCGGGTCGAACCCGAACCGATCTGACCATAATCCAATCACCAACGGGTCGGGGTACGGATTTTAATTTTTCGAACTCGATCAACCCGACCCAACCCGATAACCCGAACTTTTATATATTTTTTATTAAATTTAAACTAATTTATTCTTAATAAGAATTTTATATTACTTTAAAATTAAAGTATATTACAATTTTATACTTTAAATCATTATAAAACATTGAAAAAATATGTTTCTTTATTTTTAAAATATAATTGATGTTAAGTATTATAAAAAATAATTAAAAATATATGAAAAAATTTAATCGGATAAACTAATAACCTGGCCTGATCCAATTCGACCCATTGAAAGTCGGATTGGATCGGATTCGATGACAAGGGTTCGGGTCGGGTTTGACCCGACCCATGAACACCCGTAGACACTGTTAACTCCGTGTTCGGACAAAGTTGAGGACAACAAAAGGGTGAAAAGGGTTCGATCTCAATCTCAAATTTAGGGCTTTCACCACCATGACCGGCACCGGAATCCACCCCTACCACCACCAGCAATGGATGGCCCAACCGCCGCCTCCGGGGGCTCCGGCAGCCATTTCCGTCGAAAGCCCTGTTCGACCTCCAGGCGACGAGGTGCGCTTACCTTCTCCCACCCCTGTTGCGACCTCCTCCTCCCCTTATGAATTCGTTCCTCTGTCGTCTATGGATCTGCAGGTCCGGACGATCTTCATCACTGGCCTTCCGCCGGACGTGAAGGAGCGGGAGCTCCACAACTTGTTGAGGTGGTTGCCGGGCTTCGAGGCGTCGCAGATCAACTTCAAAGGGGAGCAGCCCATGGGTTTCGCCCTCTTCTCCTCCGCTCAGCAGGCCGTGTCTGCTAAGGCTGCGCTTAAGGTGAATTGTGCGCACGTCGCTCTTTTAGCTTTTAAATCTTCCAATCCGTTGCCTTCAGGGTTCAGACAAATTGATTCCCGTTGCTCTCAGGATTTAGTGTTCGACGCTGAGATGAACTCTATTTTGCACACAGAAATGGCCAAGAAGAATCTTTTTGTCAAAAGAGGTCATTTATTTTCCTTAACATGTTAACGCAGTCCTTTTCTACCTGTTTATTAATTTGGAAATATTTGAGTTTGTTTCTCTCATTAGTTGAACTCTATGGTGCATAATATGATTATAACCATCAATAGTCTTGAATCTTGTGAGAATGATGCGATGTTTAACCTTCTGCATCATTTTAGTAAGAAGATATACTTGTACTGATAACATTTATCTATATGACTTTGTTTTTCTTTTAGGTGTTGTACCTGAGGCTAACTCTGTTGATCAAAGCAAGCGGATTCGAACTGGCGGCGATTATAATCCTCATGCAGGCTATGTAGGTGCTCCTGCTTTCCACCCGCCACCAGCACCTGTTTGGGGAGCACCAGGGTAAATTCATAATACCTGTGCATTTATTTTCCTTCTGGATGGCAATATTACTCGAATGCTTTCTCCAAAATTTGTTCAGTTACGTTGCCCCTGCTCCTTATGATCCATATAGAGGCTATCAGTTGCCCCAAGTTGCCATGCCTACAGCTGCACCTATGCTAGCACCGAGTGGTTATGCCCCTGTTCAGGTAATCTTTGTTTCCATTATCTTATTGGTAAAGTTACTGACTTACAATGCCTGGTAAACGGGTAATTCCATTTTGATGTGTCTATTCCTAGTCCCATATAGCACTATCACAGACAATATTGACAAAGTAGTTGGAAGCACATGCTACTAAGGCGAATAACTTTTTGACACATGTACACAAAGAAACATAGGATATGAATCTTTTATCTTTTGGTTACTACTTTTATGTGTAGGCAGACATTAATCATATAATCAACTGAAGAAGAATTCAAGGAATTTTCTTCTCCTGTTAGTTATGCTTGATGGAGTTTTTGATGTTTTGATATAGTATTATGCATCCTTGCATCCTAAGGCTCTGTTTGACATGACTAACAGTTTAATTAACAGATAGAGGTTTGGCTAGCTAATAGCACTTTCATGGAAAAAGCCATTGACTATACTAGTTGATAGCACTTAACAGTTTAACTAATGAATTTAATAGAAAAAAGGGTTTGATAAATGTAACTGTGAAACTAGTTGATAAGTGTAAAATGACATTAGTGGACTCAGATAATAATGCTTTATATAATTCTGTTATATGTGAATTTGAGAACATCTTTTGTTATTTCCAAAATATTTTTTTTAGAAGGATTTTTTTTATTGGGTAAGAGAAGTTCAATTTCAATGTTATCTCATCATGAAAAGAAAAGAAAATATCAAATTAACATAATGATGTTGAAGCCTTCATTGTTAACATGATCATATGAGTAATAAAAAAATATGATTGAGAGAGGACGTGCGGCATGTTCCCTTAAAAAAATGACATTTGGCATGTTAGGAATTAGGGAGAGGCAAGAACTAAGGGGAAATATTAAGAATTACTTACTCTTCTTCAAAGGGGACTAGGAATCAAATATTCAACTTTTTATTAGGAAATCACAAGTGTTATCATTGATGCATTAAAAATATCTCCTTTAACTGCTAAAGTATACTTTAAAAAAATACTCCTCTCGTGGAGTTTCCCTGTTCCAAATCTTATTATGTGATGCTAAACAGAACCTAATAAGAACCTAGCCTGAAAAAATGAAGAAACAAATTTTCCAACAAAAATAACTCCACCCTATGCCCTGCCCCTCTCACACATGCACCGGCTGTGGTGCTGTGGTTGAGATCTCGGCCACCCACTCTACTAGCAGTTGGGCTGCTTCTTCCAACACTGGTTTTTTTGGCAGCATCATTTGCTACAGTAAGAAAATTGTGCCAAGTGCTTCATTGTGTCGGCACCTGAGTTGCTGCCAGCCTGCCACTATTGATTTGGACATATCTGGCTAACTTTCAGCAGCATCTACATGCAGTTGTGGTTTGTACAACACTGTCACTTGAGAAGTGTTGGGTTGTGCTTCTATAGCTGTGATGGAGAAAAGGAGAAAAGTGCAGAGGATAGCCAACTGGAAATTTGAAATGTCGAGGGCAAAGGTGTTGGTCGAGTAGTAGAGATTTCTTTTTTATTTGAGAGGGAATAGTAATAATGATTGAGTAAGATGTTTTATTCAGATGGATCTTGATCTAACATATTGAGTTAAACTAAGCTCGGTTTTATTTGGGTTGGACCATTAGACTGACTTAGTGACCTGGTACAAATTTTTAGTTGGGGTTAAGATGAGCATTACAAAAATATTTTCAAAAGATAACTTTTCTGATAGACATCAGTTTCATAAAAAAAAAACAAAATCATGTTTTGCTTTCTTTTACTCAATAATATTTTGTTGCTTTCTTTTAATTTGAGAAGAGTACTTTCAAAAATCATTGTTTCTAAAGTTCAACCAAGTGCTACCTTAATAGTTAATCAACTAGTTAAATTCTTTTTTCTCCTATCATATGGTGTGAACTATAACTAACTGCATATCTACTGGGTAGTTGATTTAGATTCATTACCTGGGTGATGTGGATGAGCCTTTTTACGAGCCATTTATTTCTGCTGAACTACTTTAACGAATAGTTTGATGCCATTGTTATAGATGACCAGATCATGCTAGCCATTTTTGCCCCTAGAAAAGGAGCCGGTGCCATTTTTACATGATTTCTTTTATGCATAATTGCATAATGCACTTCCTTCCCCACAAAAAAAGAAAATATACTTTGTGTTAATCTATAGTCTATGTCTGTGCAACCTACGAATGCTTTACAATTCTGTTTTGCCTTTTCTCATAGCTAGCAAAGGAAATAAAATGACTTATCATCAGAATGATGCTCACAAGAGTGATAACATTGAGTTTATACTTCACTACATTTGAAGGTTGACAATCTATTATTATACCTAGAAGAATTTTTGTTATTGTGGTCCTCAGATTGTATTTAGTAGTGTACTGGAACCTGCTAATTCTATTTTGGACTAGTATACTTCTGGTTTAGCATTTTAAGTCATTGCAATTGAATAAACAAGTGAGTTTATGTTTTATGTATATCTTTAATGGACCCAGGGACTAACTTTAAGATTGTTTATTGATTATGACTTTGTATAAAGTCATGTAAGTTCGTTAACAGTTTCATATAAAGGCATATAAGTGAATAACACTAAAGGATAGTAATTACACAAAGTTCATGTGAGCAACACATATTTAATAAAATAATATATGCTTAATTTACCCACCAGTAGGTCTTAATGCAGTGGTCATTGTCATAAAAAAATATATCTCCATCATATGGTTGACTATGTTTTTTGACAAAATTATTTACTTTTATAGACAGCATTTCAGTTGTTATGTGCTGTGCAATGAGAGTTTTTCCTTTGGAGCAGCTAAACTTGCTCATTTGAGCTGATATACTTCTTCTTTGTTATTTCTGTTTTACTGCTTTTGCAGAACACAAAAGATAATCCTCCTTGCAATACTCTTTTTATTGGAAATCTTGGTGAGCACGTAATTGAAGAAGAAGTCAGGAATCTTTTCAGCGTGTATGATCTTAACCAGTATATCTGTTATAAGAGACACTGTTTCCACTTTCTGCAAAAACATTTATTTTACATGTTGAGAATGACTTTCTAATCCTAAAAGTACTCGTCCTTATCATTATTTTTTATTATTTCTTTTGATATGCAGTCAACCTGGGTTCAAACAAATGAAGATTTTGCGCCAGGAGAGAAACACAGTTTGCTTCATTGAGTTTGAGGCAAGTGTATACCATTTGAATCATACACCTTTTTCTCGTGATGCAGTTTGCTATTATTTGACTTCTTTGTTTATTCAGGATGTGAGTAGTGCTACAAATGTCCATCAGAGTCTCCAGGGTGCTGTTATTCCTACTTCTGGGCGTGGCGGCATACGGATTCAATATCCTTGAGTCTATCGTCCTTTTTTATTCTTTTGGTTGCATAATAGATCTTCACTGATTATCACCAAAGCTTTTGTTTGCTATACTGGTACATCATTGATTAGGCAGTCATATATAGTTTCCTTTATTTGCTTTCCTTGACTTAATAAAACATTTTCGAAGAATCCTTTTGGACGACGGAAGGATTCAGTTGGTGGTGGTACGACTGAGCCTAATGACACATCTTATCTGCAGTAACTTGAAGGGATATTTTTCACTCTTTTCCTCGATCGCGAAGATAAGAGTAGCAAAATGTCACTATATGGAAGTTATGTTTCATCTAGTTTCTAAGTCATCATCAGCATATCTGTGTGAATGCACCTGTTGATCATGAGTGTCATACCATCTTCCATGAGGCAGAATTACAAGACATGATGAAGTTGCTCCATGTGCATTTACATCCTCATTGTTAACTAGTGTTCTTAATTCATGCGCATGGTGGTGCATAAGCATCATTCACATGGGGACATAGTTGCTTATTTATGTAGTTGAAGCACCATATTTCATTTACCCAGTTCTAAGACTGTAACGAGTCATTGAGGCATAAGTTTAGGTCTGATTGGGAACTTATCCTCACAAACCCCATCGCATATGAAGACAATGGGGCATGTCATGGCATTACATATCTTTTGATCATGGGGCATTATATCATAAACTCATTCAGCAAATCATCCCTTCATACTTTTCTCTTTCACAAGAAACTAACTAATTGTTTATACATCCAGGCTAAACCATTGTTGGGAAGATTTCTGGTTTTTTGTACTTATTTTACAGGTGATGGAGCACATGCAACACTAGCGTTCTCAGAGTTCATTGTTTCATGTTCTAATTTTCATCTAGGTTCTATAGAGTATGACATGAACTCAGGGGAGTTTTTGTTCCTTTTAGAAGGTGGCTGTATCACTTTCAAAACACAAGGCAACCGAGTCTCGAATTTCCGCTTTGGAAGAAAGCTAGGCAAACCTTAGCAACCTACTGTAGTTTCTTTCACGTAACCCATTCGGGGATGATAGGAAGGCAATCTAACCATGATGAATGGTAAGTGCACATTGGAATCTTATTGCGAGGAAATAGTTGAACTTTAGGAAGTTGTAGGTATTCATACTTATTCTACTATACTTTTCCAGATCTAGGTTAAATTCTTTTATCTAAACCAGTTGTTGGACTATTAGTCAAATTTCACTTATTATAATATTTGAATTATTAATTCAAATATCTCATAACTACATGTGTTAACTAAGAAGTGGTTTATGAGAACTATCACTTGTCATGATGGGTAGAAGGAGACACATAACTGAGAAAAGTAAAGAGTGTTCAAAGTTTTTACATTAGTAAGGGTTTTAAGTGATGAACAAAATAAAATTTCATTACTGATTAATTTTTAAAATTAGTGATATAAGAATTGGTTCTTTTGGCTTCTGCTTTCACTTCAATGATTTTTGGTATGTAATTTTCTTATAAAATTATTTCGTGGTATCAGAGTCGATACTTGTTCCTTGGTTAATGTTGTTCATTTCGTTTTGATTTACATTTTTATGCAGGCACATGTATATTGTTTTGGCAACAATATCATGCACGTATAAAGTGATTTTTTTTTTTGCTTGCTTTCACTTATGCATGAACAATTGGATTATTGACTTCAATTGTTCATAGAATCCATGCATTTTGTTTATTTCTTTTGTTACTCAACTTTATATTATTTAAATGCAATCTAATTTCATGCATGAAAAATACTAACTCGCATTCTCATTGGACATGCATGAGTTCAATTTTTTTGCGGTCATGCATGTTTTAGTTTGGTGAACATGTATATTTAATATACATTGTCCTATGTTTACTTTTATGATAAGGACATATTGCAATTATTGTGCTTTATTTGTAATATTTGTTATTCAAATAATATTGTGCACACACTGTACATGTTTCATGTTCCTTCGCGCATGAATGTAATCTTCTATTATGAAATATTGATTTTATTTTCAATTGGTATATTCTGTTTGCATGGATGCATTTATGTATTCATTTATTTATTTTGCAAAAGAAAGTATGTGAGAATTTTTATTTGGAATGTAGCATTACCTTAATTGCAAAATTACTCTCGTTTGTGTGTGAAATATCTCTCATTCGAAATGTAATATTTTTATTTTTATTTTGTGAAAGTCAAGTGGAAAGAATTGGTATGACATCTATGGCTTAGACATGTGATTACATGGAATATTCTGTTAATATTTTTTTTACAAGTATATAAGGTGTTTGTTATTTAGGAATGAATTTTATTGGTTTATTAAAAGCATATTATTTTTGTAAAGTACGAATTTACCGTATTTCTATGATTTTATGTTCTATTTTGTTTTTGAAACATGTCATTCCTTTTATTAAGTTGTCATTTTTATGGGACTATGAGTTCTCTATAAATAGTATATATTTTGCATATGTTACTTTCAAAATAAATATCTCATATTTGCATTGAAAAATATTATTCTTTTATTACGAGGAGATCATAATTAATGGGATAGCATATTGTTTATAGGTAAAGTTATATTTTTTTGTGTATGTCAGAAATATGAAACTGTCATCACACATTTTTTCTGTTATTTTGAATGAAATGCCTTATATTTTGTATTATATAAAAAACAAGTGTAGAAACATATTATTCTGAATTTATCAAAGAGATGACTAATTATGTCATGTTCTATGGTGTAGAATTTTTGCTTTTGAAAGAACGAGAACTAACATGACGATGGCTTTATAATTTTTTATGATTTTGTCACAATTTATGATGCGTTTATAAACATCTACAAGTAGTAATATTTATTATTTTAAATAGAATGATACGCATGAAACATAATTAATTGAGTAAATAAGTACATTTCGATTTAAAATTCGATGATGGTTAAAATATTATGATCTTTCGGTTGTATATAAATGTATTTTATTAGATTTTTTATTTAATATAAATGATTATATGTTGGAAATTGATATGTTTTTCTATAGCAATATCTTTTGCTTTCAAAACACTGTTGTTGGACTGAGTAAGTGGAAAATTGATAGTTATGAAATTTTAAAAGCGTGTAAATTTATTATGTAAGAATTTGAAGCAGGTAATACGATTTAACTTAGAAAATTAGTAGTGAATGATATTTGATGTTGTTATTGAAGGATCTAAAATAAACGAGATGATTTAACATAAGAAGAATTGAAAGAAAGAATTTCATTACTTACGTTATCTTGTTGAGCAATATGAATGATGAGAACCCAAGAAAGTTTAGAAAAAAGAGATGCTTTGCAATCAGGTAACCTTTACTTTATTATTTTTTAGTATTATTTGACAATATATATTGTTTTAACAGTAGTATTATCATTTATTAAATTATTAATATTTTTTTATTATTATACACAATAATTCCATTGATAATTCAATTATCATGTTATAATAAAATAATTTGATAACATATAATATCTAAAATATCTTTTATAAATATAATCATGAAAATTTTATATTATAAAATAGAACTTATAAGCTAATTCATAAATTACATATCAAGTAATTAGTTCGTTTTAAAACAAAATGATGATAATGCAATGTTTTAATTAGTAATGTAATATCCTAAATAATTAAATAAGCTACTTAATTAGAAATTATAAATTGAATTGAGTTTATGCTAATTGTGATGTTATAATATTTTAGAAATTGCTAAATCAATTGAGAAAAAAAATAATTGAAGTTAAATTTAAGTTTGTTATGATATTTTACTTATTATCTTAATTAAGAATTAAATTGTGATTATTATTCTCTAAGTCACCTAAAGTAAAAATGATTTATTTATATTGTCCTATTTGCTCTTAAGATTGATTAGAAAATGACTAAGTAGATTGAAATTTATTGATTTAATTAATCTTAAATTAATTCATACAATTAAATAATTAATATAATTTTTCTTACCCAATTTAGTCGACTTTCTTACTTCTATGTCAAGGTTTTAGCCAATTAAATGGCTTTATTCACTTCTTCCCTTATCCCTTAGGTTGCGTTCACTACATTATCTTTTCACATAATCTAGCAATTTATATTGTCTTCCACAAAGATTGTCACTAATTAAATTATCAGCAATGTACATTATTTTATTTAGTATGCATAAACAATGTACAAAATAATTTTTATTATTTTACTCATTATATTAAAAAGATTAATGAATAATATAAAACTTTTATCAAAATACCCTTAAATAATAGAGTTAAGTTTATAAATTTAATTTAAATATGTAAATTTGAATTACAAATATACACCTAAACTCATAAAATTTATACATCAAACAAATAAATGTATAAAATAAGTATTATACAATTATCTAATAATAATAATTATTATTATTATTATATTAAAATAATTAATATTTAATTGTTTATTATTTATAATATACAAAAAAAATTATAATTAATTAATAATCTTGATATTAAAATTAACAAAAATAATAACAATAATCTATTTAATGATAAAAATATTACTATAGTGATTAATAATAATTATACTAATTAATAAAATATTATATTATTATTTATTTGTATATTTTTATCATCTTGGTAAATAAAATTTTAAAGGTCAAAGGTGAAAAGAAAAATATAATAGATTTGTTGTGAAGTGGCAATCTGGATTGCTTCCTCTCTCATAGGCAATTCAGATTGTCAAGCGATTGCCTCCTCTCTCATAGGCAATTCAGATTGCCGCTTGACAAGTAATCTGCATTGCCTGCAACGTAGATTGTCTGTAAAATTAAAACAAAGTGAACAAGGTAATGTAGTGGGTCCAGGTAATTTAATACAACATTATCGATAATGTGAAAAGATTACTTCTAGAGAAGCGCCCCCTTAATTTAATCAACTTATGCACCATTATATATGACCATGATCATAAATAAAAAGACATTTTTTTACCTAGTTCTTTAAATTCCACCGTGAGCACATAATAGAGAAGTGAGAAGGGGTATACTACAAGGCTTGGAGTTAAGCAGAAGGTGAATGCAATATTATAATTTGTTTAAGGACATGAAATGTATGTATGGGTGGATATAATTGTTTATATTCTAGTTATAATTTAAACTTCTGAATAATGAAGTTTAAAATTGAATAATCAAGTTGTGTGAATATGTAGGAAATTAAATAAAATAGTATAAATTTGTGAAATTAAGTTGGGAAACACTTTTTTTAGTTGTAAACTAGATAGGTGAAAGTTCACCTCATCAATAGTATACTTTATAATGCTTCAAAAATTATAAAACTTCTCTAGAAAAACTTCTTAGAAGTCTAGTCTTTATAAAAGAAATAATTATCTCAAAATGAAATGTATTTAAAGAGTTATGAATTAATTAGTGACTATAGGTCTAGCTAGTCGTGATGAATAGATAAATTTAATAAAAAAATATATCATAAATTATGTACTTGAATATAAATTATGAAACTTAGATATATGAAATATTACATAATTAGTGTTTCAATCCAAGTGAAAGTATCTCAAAATCATATGTCTAGAGGGAGTTATGAGGAAAACAATTGACATTTGTCAATTTTCAAAATTCCTGCTTGAACTATAGAATATTTATAATCATATATTTTTTTATAAATAATTCATGAGGTGGAAAACTTGAAAGTTATATGTATATATTATATATACATACATACATATATATATATATATATATATATATATATATATATAT
>LTAE01003267.1:0-15725 GCA_001647135.1 Pontederia paniculata
CTGAACAAGGCGCTTGTCTATATGCGGGTGGTTGTATTTCTAGGGGTACCACCGCTCATAGAATGGTATATTAAAGTATTCTATTTTTTTATATTAATTATTTTATTCCAAATTTAATATTGATAAATTTTCTTTCAGGAAATGGAGCGCGATGAAAAACCCGATGAGGTTTTTATGAGAACTCATCACAGAAAAGAGAAGGGTTGAGTTTCAGATTTTGCAAAGAACACTTATGTAAGATATTAATATCTCTCAATATTTCATTTAATTATAGCTAATTTTTATTTTATAATTATATTTCAAGAAGTATTTAAGGCGAAACAGGCGGAGTATCTGACTCAAGTTACACAAGAAGGAGGCATACCAAAATCAACTAGAGAACTTTGGAGGGAACATGTAGGCACAAACAAAAATCGTGTCTATGGTTTAGGTTCTGTTGACTTAAGATCAGCACGCAGATCTATCTCGGGCCCTCCAAATGAAGAGATAGAACGACATGTTGATGAACGATTTAAGCAAATGGAACAACAAATGCAAGAACGAATAGAACAACAGATGCGAGAACATATGGAACAGCAGATGCAACAACGATTTGAAATGCAGATGGAAGAAGCCCGGCGTGAATAAAGAAATGAATTGAATGAAATGTGGAGAATGATGTTGAAAGAGCAAGCTCCTTCTCCTGAAGATCCCGATGATAATAATAATAATATGTAATTTAAATATTTGGAACAAAATATGTAGTACATTTTAATTATTATGAACTTTTTTTGTAAATTATTTTTTTTAAAATTTTTTTATAAATTTATGAGAGGCCGAAAATTCCCTCAGAAATTCTGAGGGGGCGTAAGGGTCTAACGGCCCGTCAGAAATTCTGACGGATCGTGTACCCCTCAGAGAATCCGTCAGAATTTTCTGACGGGCACAGAACCCATCAGAAAATTTTTACCAACGATTTTTTTTCTGTTCGTTTAAATTGGAAGGAAATTTCGTCAGAAAGGTCCTTTCTGACGATTTTTCTTTCAAAATCCGTAAGAATAGACTGTTTTTCTTGTAGTGAGAGTTGGGTACTTGGATGACAAGATCAGGAGCATGCATGGCCTGGCCTGGGTTACATGTTACAAATTACAAGGAGAGAAGTGTGTGTTTGTTTGTAGGGAGGTGAGAATGGAAAGGCACATGCAACTCAACGAATCAATGCATGTTGATACTTGAGACATTTACTTGACGTGTATACATGATGCACCGTGAATTTGATTTGCATGCGTCGGTATTAATTTGCGCGTCTTTAAAATAACATCTAAAAAAAACGTATCATATGTTGGTTAAATTAATATATTATTTAAGATATTTAGTAAATAAAATTAATAATAATGATAAATGATTGAAATTTAAATATCAATATTTAATATAGTTATCAATATGTTGAAATTTATTTTTAAATTATTTTTATTATTAACTACTATTTATGACGCACTTATTTTTTATATAACATATGACAACTTTATTATTTTATTAATTTATAGTCATTTAGTTAATTATTTGTTTTCTTATTATTTATTAATATTAAAATAAAAGTGAGTTCTTTATTTTTTATAATACAAACTATTTAAACAATTATTTATATTAATTTAGTTATTACTTGTAATATTTTTTATTAAATTTAATAATTAAGTCGCTTTGTACGTATCAAACAACTTACAACTTTATATAGTTTAAAATTAAATTTGGTTGATACATATTATGACTAGCAGATATTTGTGCCTAGTGGATGATATACGAGAGCTAGTAATTTCGAATTTGATTTCTGAAGTCTTCAATTTGATCATGTATTATTTTTACGTTTTTATTTAAATATGAAATTAATCAAATACTAATAACTCTAAATATCAATGAATCTTAGATTTTGATCGAAAAAAATATATATAATTTAAGGTCGTACATATATAATATAATATGTATACAAAGAGATTCTTCCTCATGATACGTCTCTTTCCTTGACAGAATCTGTTTTTTTTTTCCTTTTTATTTGTTTCTGATCTTGTACTTATAGTTTGATGGCATCGGTCTTCTCAAAGACTCTAACAACAACAATTTGTATCCGGTGAATGTGATCGGTCGTCAAACAATGATACAATAAATTCGACATCAGAATTCACTAGGGGACAGTTGGGCAATTATCTAAGATAGCTCGAAGATCACATTTTTTTGTAATTATGGACACAACATGTAAATTTTTTTTTTTAAATGGAGCTCTGATGTTTGCAACCTCCAAATTTAGTAACTCGATGACCGATGCTTTGTGAGTTTCCATTCATTTCAAAGTGTTGATATTGTTTTATCTTATTCCAACCAATTAGTTTTAAAATTTTGACTTAATTCATTTAGAGACTTTAGGCCTATTTGGCTTAGCTGAAAAATATCTGATAAACACTAATGCTGATAAGTATTTTAAGTGATGATATTTATTTTAAAATATGAGTAATTACATATTTGGATAAACGTGCTGATAATATCAATAAGTAGTTGTAGTGTTTGTTAAAATAAATATTGACTAATATACTTTTAAAGTTATATGATAATAATATTAAAAAATATGGATAAAAGAGTAATATAATTGGTTAAAATTAATAAGCCAACAACTTTAAAAATAGGCATGGGGGACTCTGCTTATTTTTTTTCAACTTATAAATAGTTACCTAACAACTTATAAGTATATTTTTTTAGTTACCGAACACGTAGATTTTCTAAAATTTACTTATAAATACTTATAAGCTTAGCCAAACAGGCTCTTTGTACTCTAAAATCCAACAAAAATCTTAAACTATTATATAACTAGTCCATTGGAGGGCAACTATTAGCACTCACTTAATCTCGTTTTAAGAAGTTAATTTTATGTATCTTTGACATTTGAATCCGGTTCTACTAACAACAAATTTAACTGTTAAATAACTTAACTTCCATTAAAAAAAAGAAGCCTAACTATTTAAATTAATTAATATTAATCTCTCTCTTCTTCTCTACTCAACATATGATCATAAAGGTAGGGCGACATTATTTTCCTCTCTATTATATTATATAAGGATAAAAACACAAAAAAAAATTAATTGGATGAAATGACGATAATGTTTTTTAAATTATCCTCACAATAGTCGAAGTTCGGATACCATAATCTGAATATTTTAATAAAAAAATTTTACGTATAGAAAACTCGAACCCAAAATCTTCTTAAATCTTCGTTAAACGGTAATATTTTTTAGTAGGAATACAAACACCCTTGCAAAAAGACTTGACTTGACTTGGAAGTAACCTTCTATGGAGATGAAGAGAGCTCTTCAACCAATCAAATCGGTGCATAATAAATATATTCAAGACATGTATAGTTTGCTTTAATTTCTTCCTCTCGCATTAATATTTGGCATGCAATTGATGATATACGCATTAAAAAACACGTATTGTGGCAAAAATAATATTATCATCTTCGTCATCCACTCACACACACCTCATGACTCCTGCACGCCAAAAGGCTTCGATCTTCCCACTAAACAATTTTGCAACATCGGATTAAACAGGGCCATGTGTTTGCGTATAGCTTTTCGCCCATGATTGATAAAAAAAAGCATCCATCGATTGATATATGAACCGTGCGGATGAAATGAACTAAGAATTTAATAAATATGTTAACTAGATAATTTCGTATTACTTATTTTATTAATCGTAAAATATTAAATTTATAATAAATATTTTTTTTATAAAAAGAATATTTTATATTCACTATATACGACCACTTAAATAGGTATGCACCATCGTTATTTCCATGAATTAAAATGCAAAAAACAAGTTTATGTGAAGTTAAACTAATCACATGATTTGCTTTTAGTTTATGTATACATGCACTCATTTACACCCAAGGGAAACAACAAATGTGACTAATTAATAAGAAAAGTGCATGAGACTTTTTTTCGATTAAAATTTTAAAAGTTATTAGCATCTAACTAATTTAATTTGTGATCTAATAATATTTGATCCTAAAGAAATAAAATATTAATATTTTCAAATACTCATTAAAATCGGTTTCACCTAGAAAAAATAGCTCGTACTATGTGCATGAGGACTTTGATGGACACTTGCAGTACTACCATCACTGTAATTGTTTGGGCACTGCCCAGGGCCCGGTCAATAGTTATAATGAAAACTGTGCAAGCTGCAAGAACCATTCAGAAGTCCATCTCTGTGTGCAGAACTACAGAAACCCACAAAAAAATGCAAAGACCATCCTGGTACTTGTGCTGTGCAGGTCCCTAATCTCAGATGTCATACTGCCATCACAAATGGCCCCAAGGACATGAGATAAGAAAACAGGACATGTAGATCTCATAGCCACCCAGTAGACAAGTTAATGACCAGAGGGAGTGAGGGAGGGTGGAGGTGGGTGGATGTTTACTTGCTTGTGCATTTGAGCAGCTGAGCTGCCAATCATGGAGTTGGACTTCCTGTCATGATCTATTTATCTTCCCAACTGTGGATCCATAGAGAAGCAGTTAATGAAGAATTCAATGCTCTCAGAGGAGCAGCAGACTTCAATATGTAGTGTAGTATGACAAATTGACAACCACTATCCAACTAACAGCAAACACACACACACACACGCATGCCTCGTACACTTCATCTCTCTGCTTCTATTCTTCTGCATTCACTATGATGACCAACATGCATCAAAGTTAATAGATGATGAAAAGGTCATCTCATAACATGAAGTCCTGAAACATTTCCTGATCAAAGCCCTCCCCACCAGTAAATTTATTACTTCTATTCACTATTTGGAGACCAGAAGAATATTTTTTTCAGAAAAGAGAAGAATGGGGCAGCTGATGATCATAAGCATAGTCCTGTATAGCCTGCTTGCTTCCCCTGTTGCTTGCTCCTTTGGAAAATCCAACAAGATGGAGCATGTAGTCGATAACTGGAACAGATCAGAAAAATTGGACAGTTCTGTGTCTTCTTCTGTGTGTGTGTGCATTAAAGAAGCCTGCAGCTTGTAGCTCCCTCCTTTACTACCTGAAGGATGCAGCAAAGGTTACATCAGTCAAATATGAATCCGAGTTTACCAGTGATTCATATGCTTGTATGGGAACATGGTTGACACAGAAGGCAAGAATCAATGTGTAGCATTTCAACAACAACAAAAAAGTAATGTGTAGCATTTCAACAACAAAAAAGTGAACATGTTTCGCAGATATCTCGCATCTGAATTGTCAGATGTGACATCACATACATGACCTATTTAACAGTCCATACGAGCCACAAATGTAAACTGCCACATTCATTGCCTCTTTAACACAAATCATATAGTTAATCAGATAAAAAAAAATACGGCAAACTTGTTTCTAATTTACTTATAGATAGGATGCAGTATACATCACAATTTTGTGGCATACATATAGTCAAACTCCTCCTAAAAATATAATCAAATCCCACAGCACAAATGACAATAACAGATGGTCAATATGTAGAGTTTCTATGTAAAGACAAGAGTTTGAGATTATCAAACAGAAGCTGATCAGAGTTTCTAATCAAATTTTAGCACACATATCTAGTGCATCTGTTTCAGGCTAATCTTTTCAGATGTTCGTACTGGTCATGATATGTTGACGTGTAAGTCATAATTCAAAACCTCAACTCTCCTCTCTCAAGTGTCTCCTTGGAAAGTACACAAATGAATCTTCCAGTATTCTCCAGATCCCTACATGTCCCAACTCACGGTAAATCTAATACAACCAGTTAATTATTTGGTACATATAGACTCAGATAATGAAGCATCAGTTACAATAGAAAAATCAATCTGCTAAGAAGTTTCGGTGCAATTTCAACACTTGTTCCCTGTGCAATACAGTTGCTAATAAGCAGAGGAGATCACTAAACTCTAGCTATATCGATGATGCCTGTGCCGGTCTTTCTCACGGTGATATTCATCGCGATCTATAAACAACAAAAGAAGGGTCCTGTAAGTATAGAAAATTTGTGATTCTTGCAATTGAGGAAAGGTGCAACAAAGGAGGAAGTGATATACCTCGTGATGACTGATGTCTTGACTTCTCCAAGTGTCCTGAAAGGTACGTACAAAAGAGTTTAGTAATAATGATGCAGGTTAAAATGAAAGATAAACTACTCCTTTCGCGACATATAAGAATGAGCATTATTTCAGAGAAATGACCTTGAAGTCTCTACAGAATACATAAAAGTTACAGAATGTATGCAGTATACTAAAGCGATGTTCGAAAATCTGAACCAATATTTTTTTCATATGATACAAGTTCATGTTAAATCAACAACCAGTTGGTCAGCCAATTCTAAAAAAAATGATGAAAAGAACGAACATTTAAAAATATGGTAAGTATCTGAAATTCTTTATAAGACACAATGCAAAAGAAAGCCTCCAAGAATACAAAGGAACCGATTATAAGATCTTAGAAGTCCTCCTTTCACCTTCTCAAAAAAGAATATAAAGGTAAAAAATCAGCCTCTCCTGTAATTTTGATGCTTAGCTTACACAAAATATTGAATTTTAATGATTTCCCTATTTTCTTGAAGCATGCATGCCCAAGTTTCTATTTAACATATCCTCGAATTAGAGAAATAGATAAATCAATGCAAGAAGATACTAGAACAAGAAAATGATCTGAAACTAAGTTTGCCTTTGAACCTTCAAACTAAGTTGTCTTTTGAAACAACCAAGTTATTATACATTATGCATTGCATTTTCTTGACATTTTGAACAAGAGATCAACACAGGATTTCATGGTCACTGAAGTTGTGGGTAGATGATAGGAACCATGGTGTGTGGCGAAGGTGGCTGGTGTGAGGAGATTGCGGTCATCAGCAAAAAAAGATGCTGATATCTGATTCAATCCAATATACATATCGAATCAATTCTTTTTAATGATTAATCTGCAACTTCAAAGTGATATATTGCTCCCTTTTCTGCCTTGAATATTTCGACTCAATTGGCTCTCATGCTCAATTTATTTTAACGAAAAAATATCTAAGGAACCAAACAATTTTTGTCGAGTTTTCTGGATGATAGCATACAGTCTTATTGAGGAAGGAATTGGTTGGTGATGAGATGAGATAGGAGTAAGGGGAGGAAGAAGGCAGTAGATGAAGGGATGTGAGCCACAAACCCTTTAGTCATACTATGATGTTTGTACGTGCAAATTAAATGAAGATAGAAATTGTCAGTTAAAGGGGTAGAAGATAACAAAAAGAAAGAAAACATTGACCCTTCCATTTTACTTGTTTTCATCACTTCTAAAATGTCATTACCAGTATATTAGAAGTTGTAGAAGTTATATCAATTTTTTGGAGTATTTCAGCAATAGACCCTAACTATGGTCAGATGCTGTTTGATCCCTCACTTTGTTTTGAAAAAATGGTCTCCCAACTTATAAATGATGACAAAATAGTCACTTTAATTGCAGGCAACAAGATTACCTTGCTTACTTGGATGCCATATGTCATCCATGTGAATGTAAGATAAAATATATAATTTTTATATATTAATAATATGTAATGTTAAAAAAATACAAAATTGAGGAGGTGCCGTTGGCCCTCCCTGTCTCAATTTGGGAGGTGCAGCGACCTCCCAACCCCCTGTCCACCCTCTTCTGCACTGCGCATTGCAGAGGGAGGGTGGGGGTGGCAGCCCCCCATTTCGTTAATATATAATAATCATATTATATTATTATATGTTAATGATACATAAAAATTATATAGTTTATATGTGTGCCGTCCTAGAATGCAAGGTAAACCTAGTTATCTGCTATTGCAGGTCAAAGGGAACTATTTTTTTTTGAGAGGTCAAAGGGACTATTTTGTTATCATATATAAGTTTGTTAGGGGAGTTATCATATCTAAGTTTTTTTTTAAAGTTTGGAGACCGTTTTGTTATAAAACAAAGTTGAGAGACCAAAATGGGATCTGACCATAGTTTGGGTGCTATTATTGAAAACTACTCCAGTTTTTTGGGGTACAAAAGATCCAGTGAATTCTTTATTGATCAGCAAAATTGGAAAGGAAACAAAAATCTGGTCTGGCTGATGCACCCATTTTAGCCACTCCAGATGCAACTCTGATATAATATCACAGTAAAGACTACATTAGTTACATTTAAATTTGACAAGGTGCATTTCCAATTCTCAAAGTACTACATCTAAGAGATGATTTGTAAAATACCTGTTCCCTTGTCCTTGGTTCGGTGTCTTCGATCTCTTTCCCTACCACGCTCCAGCTCTTTCTCTCGTTCCCTGTCTCTATCAGAGTCTCTGCCCCTACTATCACGATCAGAGTCTCTGCCCCTGCCATCACGCTCCCTGGCTCTTGATCTTTCAACTTCTCTCTCCCGGTTCCTTTCTGTTGTATCAGGCTTATTGTCACCCCTGGTTTTCTCTGTGACTTCGTCCTTTGAATCCACATCAGAACTTTTAATATCCTCATCACTTTTCTTGGAGTCCTTCGATTTATCTTGGGCAGCTTTTAGAATTGCGTCCTTCGATAAGTTAGCATCTGCATTTGGAGTACCTACCTTTGGATTTCCGACATTTTTGCTATTACCATTGAGCAGGGCATCCTACATAGAACAGTGTGAAGTGCTTAATAACCACAGACTAGGACACATATAAAGTTCTGTCAATATAGCAAGTTAAAAGATGACAACACTTCATTAGAATGTACCTTCTGAGCTTGAACTTGTGGGTCTGAGCTTTTTATTGAGGTAAAAGAATCATTATCTTTATAAACTGCAATATAATGTGCCTTGGGAAGAGAATATAGATGTGCTAGCACTCTGCAAACTTCATCAATCCCACTCTTATCAGCATCGAAAACCAACCACCACGGTGGGTTTTCAGGAAGAGGAACCTGGAATCTACGAGCAGCAGCATATACCACACCACAAGCAACTACTTCACTCTTGAACCGCACACACAATGTTGTTCGCAAGCTACAAGATATTAGAAACAATGAGAAAAATATAATTACCTAATAAGAACCTCAAGCATAGTTCAGATGATCATACTAGCTTCTGGCTAGAAAATAAGAAACTGCATATCCTATTCCTCACAGAATTAACTCATAAGCATTCTTATTTCAGTATTGAGTATTGACTTATAAAGGCTGACAACAATATTGCGCTCTGCAACATATGATACCTACTTTAATTCTGGGACTAATATGCATTTTGAAGGGGTTTAAATATGCATAATAATAGGGAACATGCATCACATATGAGATTCACATAAAATTTCTTCCCTTGCCTAATGGACAGATATGGATCCAACAAAATATCAGACACATCACTATCATATGACGAACATAAAAGAGGATATGCATTGTTGATACTTAATTGCAGGTCTACATTCTTAAAACTACAGCTGGGAAAATATGTCATGCTAAATAGGACAATAATGTCAAACAGAAAAGTTTTTTGACTGGAATGTAGTTTCTAATTTCACAAAGCATAATATTAACCAATTTTAATTTAGTCATTCAAATTTCCTTTGTGGCCTCTCAAGTTTTGACAATTGCCAAAATGATATGGCTTTGGCAGATAAGATGAATCAAGGCAGTTCCCACTGAATGACATCATTGTTGCACTTTAAACGATAATACCGGGAAAAGGGAGGGTTCAGAGAGGCTTAATAGCCTGAATAGAGTGATCTTCCGCTCCAAGCAATCAGTATATGCATCTCCTCTAGTGGTCATATATGCTCATTGTAAGTTTATTCTTGATGCGATGATCACAGTTAGAGAAATAGAAATAATTACAACCTCTATATGGGTTCCATACCATGATCAAAACCTGAATTGTAATTGTATCAATTCAGCACTTCATGCTGTCATTAATGAACTAAATTAACACAATGCATGCCAGAAATATTTAAATAAACAAAGCACGCGTATACATAGCATGAATCAAATATAATTACTTTGAAAATCATGCCAAAATAAAATACTATACAAAACCCATTAAGTTGTGTGATAACCCCAATTTGCAGATACAGTAATATATTTTCATGATTATACCTATCATTGGCTAGATTCCATGCTTCCTGCCTCAATTCAGGTGGTGTCCCCAGAGTTGCAAGGTAGTTAGAGATAAATTTATGAGGATGTTCAACATGGCAAACGAAACCCATTTCCTTCAGCAAATGACGTTCCATTCTAATCAAATCATTCTTCAAGTCGGTATATTTCTGATCAAAAGCAAACAGATAGAAGAGAATTATATGAGAAATATACCAATGCAACACAACAATTAAAAAACAATGCCAATAAAATCAACACAAATGTAGGTCATTCAACTGACACAAATTAACAACCAACTGAACAAAGCTGTCGATGCAGAGTTCAGTTCAGTCACTACCAATGGACATCACATTATCTCGGCAAGAATTTCTGTGAAACAGTAGGAAATTCTAAGAAGTTTTAGAATTAAACCTAAAAGCATCAAATGCGAAAAAAAGAAAACTAAAACCAAACGAACCTTAGAGAAGATGTCCATAAACTCTATTGGCAGGTTTTCCCTTCGACATTCCATTCTATGGAAGACAATAATGAAATGCTTCGCTTTTCTTGGGCACTCTTCCAGCTTTGAAGCCAACCAGACACAACTAGCAGCAACCCGCTGCAGGAAAGGTAAATTTCAACACTAATGTTTGACAAATGACAATATAAACAACAATGATCCCAAAGAATGCAATGCTTACTTTAACACTAAATCGTGCGAACGATTTCTTGCAGTAGAAACGATGGAAAAGAACTTGCCCAGTGGCCATTACCGCTTGAGGCCTTCATCCAGTTTAGAGAAATTGCAAAACAAATCAGTTAGAATTAAGCTTCCACTACTATTAATACATCAATTCGTAGAACTGACTTCGACCTATCAGCACGAAGGGGAAGTTTTGCGACATAAAATTACTAGAAAAAAGACCAAATGATTGGTAGAAGAGGGGGAAAAGGCAATACAGTCTCAACAGCACGCCGCTCTCCTGGATGAGATCGCATCCGTATCGCCGGAGCGTGTCCTCCGTCTCCTCGTCGATGCCATCTTTCCTCGACGGCGAATTCTTCAACTGTTCGTCGGTGAGGTAGAAGGTGTCGATCGCAGTATATATCATTCTACCTCGACTCGACTCGGCTCACTCTTTTACCAAGAACTAAAAACTGGAACCTTAAAGAGGGAAAAGATTCGATCTTTTCTTCTCACGAATCGAATTGAAACAATATCAAAATTTCCAAATGCAAAGAACCCTAAAAAGGTTCGTGAAGACGATGCTGCAAAGTGACGAAGATAAGCGAAATAAATAAATAAATAAAATAAGGCCCGATGGCCCAAAGCCCAAACTCACCGTGCCTTCTTAATTTTTCTTTTTTCTTCCTATTGTGTTCCTTCTTCTCTTTTGTGTTGTCTAAGTTTCCCCATTTATAAAAAAATAGTCTCTAAATTACTACGAAGGGTTATATCATAAATTTCAATTATCTGATCAAATTATTTAATTATGAGTTTTTTTTTCTTAAATCAAAGTGAGGTATGAAAGTTAGAGTGAGTTGAGCCCAAAAAAACAAGGTTTGGACAAATGTTATTTTTTAATAATTGTTGGTGATAGCAAGTGAAAGACTAATAACTCAAACATATATATATATATATATATATATATATATGATAGAGAAAATAAAAAATATAATGTATTTTTTATCGACATCGTGTCAAACATCATTTTAATCATCAAATTTTAAATTTACAGTGATACATTATCAAAATTACCTATACAAAAAATTGTACTGTTCAGGTTCATATATGAATAATTTTAGATTATAACCATAAATAAAAATTTGATGATTAAAAATATGTGTGACATAATGCGCTCATTAATTAAAGATATATATTATATATGTTCTAACTCTGAGTTTGAGGCTATTACATACATGATTTAACATTAAAAATAATAAAATATTTTAAATGTATGAACTTATTTTTAAATCACGTAAATTTATATATCTTATGTAATTTTAATTATCGAATTTTAAATTTACAGTTGTGATACATTATGAAAATTATCTATACAAAGAATTGTACTATTCAGCTTCATATATGAATAATTTTAATAATAGATTATAACCGTAAATTTTGATAATTAAAAATATGTGTGACATGACGTTGATTTAACATTAAAGGTAATGAAATATTGTGAAGGTATAAACTTATTTTTGAATTAATAAATTTATATATTTTATGTATACTTTTTTGTGCAATTTTTCTTCTTCAATTATTTTTCTTATATCCGTTCGGAGCTTCCGATGTTCAGAACTATTAGCACCTGACTAATCTAGAGTCGAGTTAAAGAGGAAAACTGTATTCATCTTATCAAATTAACGATTTCGAAACTTGAACGCGATACTACTAACTCTCGATTTCTCAATCAATCTGAGTCACACCTCTACTAATTAATGTACCCATCAAACTTGATCCCCATCTATTCTTTGTTCACAACACTTCAATAACAATATCTCCACATTTCTCTTACCAAGACTCAACCCACAGCTTGAATCAATTAACCAATCACTTTGTTTTGGCTCTTTGCTAATTACACATTACCTACTGAGATAAGCAACAAACAAGTTCATCACCTGTTCCTGCAGTCTGCACCAAGGCACACTCCACGTTATTGCCACAGCAAAATCATGTTGCATGAGGCTGATGCTCCTGTACTTTGTGTTTCCTTGCTTTAGATTCGTTTCGTTCTGTATACATAGATGTTGTCTCAAATCCTGAAACGTTACATTTTTCTAGTTCTTCTTCTGCTGCTGCTCCATTGCAGCATCTCTCCAATGATTAATTTGCAAGTAATTCAGCTCTTATCTGCATCATCTTCTCTTCTGATGAATTACTGATGTGGAGGTGGATGAGACACTTCAAGGCAACAGTACCCTGCAAGTGCTCGCCATTGTGAACTTTCTGTGGTGCAGACGAAAAGACGGTACAATGTTTGCCATTCACGACGGCTTCTGTGGCTCGCATTTGCAGCTGCGAGGTGTGATGGCGTAGCCTGGTAACTATTTCTGTGGGGTGGTGTCTCCAGTGGTGGACCTGAAACTGTTTCAGGCTAAACCTGTCACAGTGTTCTTTCTCTTTTCCTTTTTACTGGTCATGAGATCTTGGCACAAGTCATAATTGAACGCCTCTTCTGTCATTTTCAGACGAGCTTTGGTGACGTTTTTATGCAACTGAAATCAACCACCTCTGACCCATACATGTATTTTTTTTTCTGCAAGTTTCAGTCAACAGAACAAATGCTTGTTTTCTGTAATCTGATTAGTAATAATTCTCTTTTTTTTCTGATTTTACAAAGGAGGAAGGAACTACTTTTTCACTGCTTTTATTGTTTACTATACAAGCATCTGAATTATCTGTGAACTGGACCCTGAACAAAAGCCAAAGAAGGTTGTGAATGTGGCTACTGAGAAGGCATCACATGTTTCATGCACAGATCTGAGTAGTACATGCATTGTATGGTGGACAAAGGCCAAAAGTACAGACATACTGAATTCATTTCGAGAATTAGAGTAATCAGATCATAAATAACCAGAATAATACATAATTATTCATCTGGTTGTCTGGCTTAGAATAAACATGGTTACAGCTTCTTGAGAGCAACTGGAAAGCATGTAAAATATCACTGGATAGAGTACACTGATAAAGGCAAATAAAACATTTTGGAGTTGCTGTTGAGTTATTAAGAACAAGGGAAAAGAAGAACAGATGCAAAGAAATGATTGAGCAATCTGATCAGACTGACCTTTTTGTATGTTAATGTTGATCATGGTGTCAATTTAATTAACAAAAGGATGATGTTTGAATACATAAAGTTTATAGCCAACCAAATAAAGTTAGCAAGACAACATTTTGAATGCCATAAACATATGTTGTCATGGCTTCACATGCTACATGTATTTTGTTCCTGAATGCAAACTGTCCTGTATGCTTCCTTCACAGTTAACTGAAACATTTGTTCAGGTTACTTGTTGTTCTTAGATCTTAATAAAGTTTATAGCCAACCAAATAAAGTTAGCAAGACAACATTTTGAATGCCATAAACATATGTTGTCATGGCTTCACATGCTACATGTATTTTGTTCCTGAATGCAAACTGTCCTGTATGCTTCCTTCACAGTTAACTGAAACATTTGTTCAGGTTACTTGTTGTTCTTAGATCTTTGGAGATATCGAAAGCAATAGCCATTTATATGTTCATAATTACAGCAGCTAACAACATAGTTCATGCAATCAAATAAGCACCATATCTTCTTCTCTCATCTCTCTTAAGGTACAATCTGAAGAAATCATACACACTTATCCTTTTGGACGATCTGTGATTTCTTCATAAACCTCCTTCGAGTCTAACAGATGAAGAGAAAAGTACAAGGCACTTATGCAGGATTCATTTCACTTCAATGACTTCTCTTGTGATCCATGCTACATCTGAACATTTTTGTGTGACCTTTTCGATTCGTTAGCACAATCCAACACCACCCAAAAAAATCCTTCATCTGCCAACAGATGAAGCGAGCCGTTCTTGCATTGTGCATCTGTGTTGAGACCTGTTTGGAATCGCAGAGCAATAGAAATGGTTCAGGGTGCTGAAACAGGGGATTCAAAAAGAACAGGAGGATCAATGCCTGTAAACTTACTTGAGCTTTGAGGCTTCCACTGCTCTCAGAAGGTGCTGCATGAGATCAACTTGAGCTTTCAGGGACACAACGTAGTCCAAGGTTTCATCCAGCAAGGACAAGCCATCCATGTTCTCGCCCCCTGGAACAAGCTTCTTGAGCACCTGCGTCCTCTTCTTCACTATGGTCCTGGCGAGAATACTACTGCACCGGCCGCCACTTCTGACGTCCGGCGGCGCGCTCAGACTCTTCCTCCTCGCAGAGCACACTTTGAAGCATCTCCTCACGATCTTCTTGCACCTCAGGATCTTCTGCTGATTGCGACACGGCCTGGTGAACCTCTCGTATTCCATCCCGAGGATGCACTTGAGCCGCGACCTGTTCTTCTCGTCCCTCGAGAGGTTGGCGACGAGGCCGCGGGTCCATCCGGTGCTACCCCGCGCCAGGGCCATGGCCGCGTCGGCCGAGAGCTTGACGGCGTCCTTCCGCTCCTGCAGGCTCATGCCCTTCGAGGAGGCCGCGGCGGCGGCGGACAGACGGACGCCCAGCAGCATTTGCCTGAGGAAGACCAGCTTGAACGAGTTGGGGAGCTGCATGGCGAAGGGAAGGCAATGCGAGATGGTTGGAGGTTGAGTTAAAGGTTTGCTTTGCTGATATAGAAGGCAGGGAGGAGAGAGAAAGGAAGAGGCCAAAGTAGCTACATTTGAAGGATGGCTAAAGTGGGTTCTTCTTTAAAAGCATTGCATGTGGCATTATTTCATTGAGGAGGTCCTATGCCTTTTATTCCTTTGTTTTTTCCCTCTATCTTTCTCTCTCCTACTTCAATATGAAGGTTTTAAGGAAGGTAATTAAGAAAAAAATGGGATCACAGTTGAATAATGCATGAGGGGGGCATGTGAAGGGTTGGATTTGTCATCACATGTGGAGTGTACCGTGACTTGTGTGAGTGTGGAGGAGAGAGAGAGAGAGAGAGAGAGAGAGAGAGAGAGAGAGAGAGAGAG
>LTAE01003267.1:15813-38309 GCA_001647135.1 Pontederia paniculata
GAGAGAGAGAGAGAGAGAGAGAGAGAGAGAGAGAGAGAGAGAGAGTTGGGGACGATGCACTTAAGAATGTGGCACTGTTACTGTGAGAGAAAGAAATGGAAGAGAAGAAAACAAAACACAGAGAAAGATTTTGAGGGGGCTTAACAGGGAAGCAAGCGTGGATTGAGCCACGGATACATGAGAGTAGAAACCAGTTCATTTTTGGGTCATGGAAAGGGAGTTGGAAGGAGAGAGAAAGAGAGAGGAGAGAGAAAGAGGGTCCCTGCTGAGAAGAGACAGACCACATGCATGCACATGGTGGCGAAGGTCCACTGTCACAAAAACTATATACCCCCTATAAGTATTGATAACATTATACAAGACACAAAGCACATAATTTTCCATATTGCAGAGGGACTCCATGTACTAATAAAAAAAAGGTTGGCCAATTCAAGTACTCCGTTACAGAATTCTCTTCTTCCTCCCCTTGGAGTACAATTGATAAAGACATGCACGCCAACAGTGTGTGTGTGTTTGCATTGTGTGTTAATTAAAACTTAATTCCATTACCAGTTTCAAAATTGTAACAGTGTGTGTGCGCTAATCAAAAGTTAATCCTGTGATTTTTTTTTGGGTCTAGATTCATCGGTTTCAAGGACTACTAGCACCTGACTAATCCGGTGTTCGGACGGGTGCGGCGAAGGTAAATCCTGACCAAAATGGTCTCGCTGAGAATCGAATCCGTGGCTACTAGCTCCCGTCCTCCCAAGGCACAGCCCCGCTAATCAATTATGTCAACCAACCTTAGTTTAAAAGTTAATCTTGTGATTAAGGGTTACTTAATTGCCTGATGTAGAATGCAGCTGCCAGCAGACTGGACTGAGCCTGGACACTGTGATAAGAAATGATGGTAACTTGAAGCTTTCAGAAGTTTCTCTGCAGAAACTGGAAGGCATGCCATGACACAGTTTCAATGATTACTACATGTCAAGTTTTCTTAGAATTTTCAAATCTAGAGCAGTGCCTGATTATCAAATTTACCTGTAATTTTAGTTAACAGGATTTCAGGCACTGAGCTTTCCTCTTCTACTTTTTTGCATAAATTACTTGATTACTTAATCATGAACATGTGTGTGTAACTGGATTAAGGTAAACTCGAGGTGGTGCTTGTTGTTGTGGCTATTGGGTTTGATGGATGGAAGTGCTGCAAGAAAAGTGTATTAGCAGGATCCAGGAAACATGGTGATGAATGGAAGAGGTCTCTCTCTCTCTCTTTCTCTCTCCTCTCAGTTGGCTTTGGAAAAAGGGAAATGAAATCTCACATGGTGTCCACATGGGGGGCCATGTAAACCTTTGGGAGCTCCCTCCACATGACTGACTCCTCCCTCAACCCCCCCTGCTCAGTTCCAGGCTTCCTTCCTTTCCATTATGGTCTGTGACTGTAAGTACACATGTCCTTTTGACCCCTCTCCCCTCCCCTTCTCTGTTTACTCACCTTTTACCTAAGCTTTCTAGTTAGTCTTAAACCAGAGTGCTAATGCATTAATCCTTCTGCATTTCTGCCTATGATAACACATTGAGACATGATGGCTACATGCATGTTCTTCAAAGTATACATTAATCATCTGCACTTGGCTTGCTAATCAACTATTTGATTAAGATTCATCAGAGGAGCTGCTGATCAGCTGTGAAAGTTTTATGATCATGGTAATGTTCCAAGGGACAGAGGCCATATGGTGATGTACCTTGCTGCAGCAACACATGCAGAGGCAGAGGTCGCCACTAAAGGAGCATGCACGAGATTTTTGGGGAGGAGGAGGAGGAGGAGGAGGGTCTTTTAAAAGTGTTGCCACTGGCCACAGTGATCTCTGAACAAGGTTGCACATCTCCATGTGACGTGTGTGTGTTTGTGTGCTTGGTTACAGGCTCGCAGCACAACTTGAGACCTCCTTTGCATGCAACCTTTGATGGACGGGAAGGGCATCCTATGAAACAGTATGTTTTTTGTGTGTAACTAGTGACCTGCACACAGTTGCTGCTGTTGCTGGTTAATTGGGAATCTGCATCATCCTTGAGGTAACGCTCTCTTCAGCAGCAACATGCACCACTCTCCCTAATTGCAGCTGATAATGTGCTAGAACTTTTTTTTTTAATTCCATTATTATCAGCTTTGTGACAATGAAGCATGCTCTCGTTGATAAGCTCATGGTCGGATTTGACCCGACTCAATATCATATCGATCCAACCAGATTATTTTTTATCGAATTACGTTAGGTCGGATTGTATGTCAAATTAATTAATGTATCTGTTCCAGTCCGAATTAGGTCGGATTGTATGTCAAATTATTTATCGTATTTGATCCAACCCGATCTTCATTAGATCGATTGAATCGGAGTATTCTTTAATTTTTTTTAATATTTAATATTAATTATATTTTTTTAAAAAAATTATATATTCAAAAAATATAATAATGTTCAAATATATGAGTATAAATTTTAATATATTTTAATTTTAAAGTAACATAAAATTTTATCAATAACAAATAAATTTAATAAAAGATGTAGAATTTGGGTTATCGCGTTGGATCGAGATTATCGGGTTTGAAAATTTTTAAATCCGTACTCGACCTATTAATGATTGAGTTGATTCGGATCCAATCTAGCCTAATTAAAATTGGATTAATTTTGATTATCGAGTTGATCTAACCCGATAAACAATCCTATTTGAAAGTGAGTTTTATTTTTACAGTTTATACGTAAAACCTAACCTGCAAATAAAAATTTAAGAAATCATAAAGTCTCTCGAAAGAATTGATATTTTTTACTTTGATTTAAAATTAGAATGACTTTTATAAAAAAATAAAATTAAGCGATTAAACTACTGTTCGTAATAAAAAAAATATTAGAGAGGTCTGACCGAAACCAAATTAATTTTTATTTTCTTCTTATAATTAAAAATATCACTCCTTTTCTTAAATAATATTTTTTAACATTTACTTTTTCTTCTCGCTTAATTATATTTGAGTATATTATTGTTGACTTAAAATAGTGAAAGTTATTAAGTTAGATTTCTATTATTTTGATGTAGCCAGATGGAGCATTATTAGTATTTTTAAACTATTTTGATATTTTTGAATGTGAAATTAGTTAATATATTGGTATTGGATTGTGATGATATAATTTTTTTGATATTATGGATCAATGGAACAAAATTAATACTGGTACACCACATTATACTACTATGAAGTAAGGGGTTGTTTGGCGCATTCTTATTTCTCTTAATCGGTAATTTAGATCACCACTAAAATAAATTATCACTTTATATATAAACCGATGACATCACATTATAGTATTTGACAAGTACTAATAATATAAATTATAATTTAAATTATTAAAAATAAAATTATTAAAATATCCTAAAAATGTTGGAACTTTATTAACATATTATTTTGTATAAACAAAATGACTGATTACTTCGAAAGGTGTCTTTTAACAAAACAAGAGTAGTACAATGATGAAAATAGTTTATTCTTATAGCATATCTAATAAAAAAATAAGTTTGAACAAAATAAATAAAGTTTATGTTATCAATCAGAAAAAATAATCTTAAGAAATAAAAAAATTTAACAAATATTATTTTTAATAAAATATAAATATTTTAAAAGTTTAGTTGAATGAATAATTTTGACAAAATACATATAATCCTAATGGTAATCCGAAAAATTATTTTTTTATGATGCTATCTTGATTATCAATAAGGTGATAATTTATGTTATCACATAAGTAAAAAATCATCGATAATATGTTGCAACCAAACGTGATAATTTAGTGGGTCCTGAGAATTTTAAACTAAATAACCGATAGTCTATCTGAATTACCTCGTACCAAACGACCTTGGATAACATTGGGGCCTTTGAAAAAAAAATAATTTTTTTAAAGAATTTTTTTTCTTTATGTTTTTAACTATTAATTTTTTTTATAACGACATTAGTTTGAGAATAAAATATTTTTAAGTTGTATATTGTGTCTGATGTGATATATTAAAAATGTACTAATTATCTTTAAAATGCAGGTAAGAAGAAAAAAATAAGTTATATCTTTGAGAAAAGAAAGTTGTTTAAGAACTCATTATTTTAACTGTAAATAAATTGACTCATATTATTATCTTTTTTTCGATGTAATTATTCCACTTGTAAACTCTCACTATAAGAAAATTGTATATTTAGGACAGTCAAGACCTCTCAAATATGTATAGACCGCCTCAAAATCATCATTTGAGACGATCAAGCGGCCAAAAGCAGAGGGTCACAAAAAATTGGTTGCAAATGAAAAATGGGGCGGTCTCGCCAGACCGCGTGCGGTCGAGAGGGCGGCTCGACCAACCTCCCCTGGAATATGGGGCGGTCTTGGACCGCCCCATTTGAGAGGGTCTTCAAGACCGCCCCCAAATTTAAAAAATATATATATTTACAAAATGACAGTATCAAAATTATACAATATATCTATTTATACGAAGTGACCATCAAACACACAATATAACAATCACAAATATTTCACAATGCAGTTTTATACAAAATTGTGTTGTTAGTTTGTCGTCCTCGTCATTCCTCTCCCCTCCTCGCTCTCCTCGTCCTTCTTCTCCCTTCTTCGTTGTCGTCGTTCTCCTTTCATTTCCATTGCCATCGTCGTTTGTCCACTACAAAAAAATCAACGTTAAAGACATTTGCAAAAGTTCTTAAAAAACTCCTCCTCGAGCTCATTGAATTGTTGAGGATTTTGTCTCTTCATAAACTTCATAAGTTGAAGATGACTTCTCTCAAGGTTTCACACTCTCAGTTGCATTTATTTTTCTGATTCCTCTTTTTGTCGCAATTGATGTTGATTTTCTCGTAATTATTCTTGATTCTCTTGTAGTTGTTGTTTATTCACTTGCAGTTGATGTTGAAGAGACTCTATCTTCTGTTGCAAGTGACGATCCTGATTAATTCCATGGGAGGATGGAAAATCAGTATAACCAGTAGAAGATCCACAATCATAAGCACGTTCTTTGTTGATGCCAACATGCTCAACTCAAAGATCTCTATTACTCTTCGGAATTTCTCCATTTTGAATATACTGAGTCAAATACTCAGTTTTTTTAACTTTGAACTCTTCTTGTAAAAAATAACTAATTAGAAAAACATTTAAAATAATTTTATATGAAATGCAAGAATTTTTAAAAAATTTCTAACATGTCTTTTTGACAAATTCAAAACTCCATGTGTCGTCATTCTTCATGTGGGTTAGCAAAAAAATATCATCCTCAGTAGGTGGTCTATCTAGATCATTCTCCTAAAAAAACAGAATTAATAAAAACTAAAAGCTATAACAAACTCAAACGTATATCAAATTGATAAAATTTAAAATTTATCTTACCATCTTCTTTGCAGTGGTTTGGTGGTTCTAGATATAGAACCACCATAATGCAAACAAGCGTCTTGATCAGATTCTCGATTTTTTTTTGCTATTTCACATTTTGTCTTATAGCTTTCCATAGACTATTTGACGCACAATTCGTTCCACACTTCTTCACCGATTCAGGTAGATTTTTCTTCATCTTTCCGTGCCGCGGCTAATAGTGTTGACAATCTTTTGGAACAACGTGTCTTAAAAGCTTTATACATCACGTTATTATATTTGGTGTTCCACCAAACGTACTCTTGAAATCAAAATAAAATATATTAAAATAAAATAAAATAAAAAAATTCACAATCACATTATGGCAAAAAAATAATGCAAACCTAAAACTCCCGAAACATCATATGTTCCGTTGCTTCTGGAACTTCTTTCCAAGTTAACCAACTATGATTATATCGATGTCAGATAACTTGGGTAAAAGTAGCGGCCGCTGATTTCGATGGTACAAATCTACAAATTGATGAGTAATTAGTGATAAAAAAAGTTATGTTGTGTAAATTATAAAATAAATCAAGTACATACCCCTTATGTCCATCCGGCTTCAAAAATGTTTTGTTTGACACGTATGATATATTAACATCTTGTGCTGACTTTGGAATTTGTGTCTCAGCATATGCAAATGATGTGGATGGTGGATTTGCAGTAAAGGTGATTGTGCTATAGATGGGAATGGTGCAAGAGACGGTGATGGTGTTGTAGATGGAGATGACTCTGCATCCGTCGAAGTCCTTGATCGTCTCGCAAAAATTTTGAGGAGCTTAAATAGACATAAGGAAGTAATTTTTTCCTTCCCTTTCAATGAAGGCAATATCTGAAAAAAATCATAATAGTTTATAACCAAAAGGGCGTAAACAAATCATATTATAAAAAAATCTATGTCAAGAAGCATTGTAATAAAATTGTAGACTCAAAATAATCTGAATTGGATTTGAAAATAACTCTGCATCAATATCTCAACTAAAGTCTGAGGCGATTGATATTCATAATTAGATAATCAATTCCTAATATCCGGAAGCTCTTAAGAAAATATAATATTTTTGTTTAAAAAAATCAAACGATAAATTTTGAATTTTAAAAAAAGATAACATGAAAAATATTTAACTCACGAGAAGGTAAAGAGAATGATGTGTCCAACGGATCAATCGTGTAAATGTGTTAATTTATCGTAAACTAGTAGTCATTGAATATAAAACTTAATATTACAACCATAAACTAGTAGTCATTGAATATTTTTAACATTGAGACCCCCAAATACTAGGAGAAGGGGACACCGAGGTTAAATTTGGTCTGCATATTTGGAGGGGTCTCTGACCCCCTCAAATGGGGCGGTCGTCTTAGACCGCCCTATTTAAGAGGGTCGTTCAGATCCTCTCAAATATTTGGACGCAAATATCAGCTTTTGTTGTAGTGTCTTTTCGCGTCTCCTCACAAGTATTTAAATATTTTTAACATTGAAATAAAAAAAACTTGTCGACTATTCAAATCTCTTTTAAATACAAGTTGTGAAATAAAGATTAAAGTTAAGACATTAAAAGAATAGATTTAAAATATGTTCATTTATAAACTCCTTAGATTATAAGTGAATATATTTCAATTATAATTATATTCTATAATTTTTTAGGAATAGACTTAATTTAATATTCTAAAATAATATATAATAATATTATGAATTTCAAGATGATTTAGAAAAAAAAAAATAAAATCTCATCAAATTAATTCTATTAAAGATGTATAACAAAATTTTGAAATTAAATCAATATTCTTCTCTTTATTTTTAATTCAAACAATCTTTTAATTTTTCTTTTTAGTGATTCATGTTGATATATATTCATCTATGTTCTTATTACTTTCAAGGTCTACTTTATCTGTTTTTAGTTCCAATTTTCATTACTAAACTTAGTTCTAATTTCTGATACTAGAAACCTTTAGAAAAGCATATTTTGTAGTAGGAACTGTGACCTTAATGATCATGACATCTTTATGCAACACATTAATCTGGTTGGAGCAGTAGAGGAAATGCTTGTAATTTTTATTTAATTTTGTTTTGCCCAAAAATAGAAAAAAATATTGGAGAATTATTAAATGTGGGACCCGGTGGAATTTGGAAGAGAGAGAGAGGAGAGAGAGAGAGAGGACAAAATGCAACGGGAACAGTACACGTGTGCGACAGAGAGGTGGATTTTATGGGGGCTATTTTGGTACTTTACGTACTCAACCGTTTACGCGCACCGGTCCAACGGCGTCGTCAAACGCCGTTACTCATTTCCTAAATACAAAGGCATTAATGATCATTCTTCCTGTGATGTATTTATTTTATTTAAATAAAAAAAAGAAGAATTTATTTAAAAAAATATACTATTTTTTGTGCATTTGATCCTGTCCAAAAAAAGGTGGAAATATAAATGAAATATTTATTTGATGTGTAGTTTAAGCGTTTCTTTCATTTGTTTTTTTAATTTGCATACAACTTTATATCAATTAAATACTATTTTTCATTGTAAAAAAATATCGATTACTGAAGACATGGAAATGAAAAATCAGTGCTCGTGATGTTCATCAATTCCCATAATATTCTCGTATTATCATTTCTATTCTAAAAAATGTGTAATTAAAAGGAAAATTCTTGCATGTTAATATATTTATCTTTGTTATATGAGAAATATACTATATGTGGTCATTTCTTTTGTTATTTTCTATACTTGACGATGAAAAAATTCATCAACTAAAAGTAAATTCTTACCTGATTAAATTAAAAAAATAAAAAAAATATTAAATATCGATCTTAAAAACTTAAGCCAAAGCTCAACATCAACAACTCCAAAGACTTAAATGAATAAAAAGAATAACGTCTTTATATTTATATTTTTAATATATAATATAATTTTAATACATGACACATTAATCTCACTGAATGAAAAAAAATCTGGTTGGGTACTTTATTTTGTAATGTATATATTAAGATCATAAGCCGTATCTAAGAAAAAAAGAGAGTGGTACTTTAGTTTCCCCCTGCATTCTTTTATCTATCTTCACTAATGTTTTTGGATAAGAAAGAAACAACTTTATTTTTTTTTTCATAATGAAAAGCAAAATAAATAACTCCAAAAGACGTACTTAGAGTTATTTTTTTTCGATCGTACGTACTTAGAGTTATTAGTTAGTGTACATATAAGCCAACAGACTTAGTTAAGTTCTTACTTTGTATTGTTTTGGGATATTTTAGAAACTTGTATCTTTTGTGAAATCCTTGTGTTGCCTAAATTATGAATACATGAAGAAGAGTACTGTTATTTGTTATAATGCAATAAGTCATGCCATTATTCCAAATTATACATGGACCACATGTTGAGGTTAAATGCTTACATATTTTTTTGTCGAATTATAAGCTTCACAGAGAGAGAGAGAGAGAGAGAGAGAGAGAGAGAGAGAGAGAGAGAGAGAGAGAATATTATAATATATAAATATATTATAAAATATATATGTATGTAATATTTATATATTATATTATAACTTTTTTAAAAATATTTAACATATGAACTGATTTTATTACTAATACATAATAAAAAAAGAGTTTATAATTATTAATAATTAATATTAATAAATATTAGAATTTTTAAATTTATTTTTATATAATAAATAAAATAAAATTGGGTCAATCGGGTCGTCCCAGTTTTATTCCTGATTAAACCGGGACGACCCGATTCCGACCCGGCCGGGACCGGGTCTCATTTCTTGAGACCCAAACAAAACCGGATCGGGACCGGATCAAAAGTGACCCAATCTCGAACCCGATTTTGCTCAACCCTCTCTCTCTCTCTCATATTTGATGTAAGCTTCAGAAATCAGAAGACATGGCAGACTGTAATGGAGTAGATAATTTGTTCTGGTCATATACTAATAATGAGGTACAGTAACATATGTGCATGAACGAGTGATACATGGCAGAAGAAAACACAGGAAAGGTGGCCGCTGCGACAGGGACTAATCCCGTCCTTGTTGATACAAAATTATTACAGAGAGGAGGAGGAAGGCGTCCAAGTTGTGCAACAGAGTCACATGGACTGTGGTGTACAATTATTTGGAACACCTCCACTTCTTCCTCAAAAGGACCATCATCTCATGCACGCAGTTCACAGGCTGCTTAATTATGATGCTGCTGTGTGGCTGTGAGCATCCACGTTACAGCACATGTAACCCTGTTCTGTTCTGCTCTCCTCTCCTCTCTTCGTCTTATTGATTTGGATGCATAACCAAGTGGCATAATTATCATCTCTAAGCTTTCCAAGGAGATGTACAGATTAGCGACGATGGAAGAATTTAAGATCCTGATTGATTACAGTACAGTGTTATCATTAAGATTCTTGTGTCCTTGTGAGAGTGCATGCAGGTGGTGGGCGACACAGGCTCATGCCTCTCATGGGTGGATGGAGTTGGGAGTGGAGGTCAAGTGCTTGCTTGCTTTGCTTTGCTTTGCATGTGAACTCACGTCAGGGCCAAAGCTGATGCCCCTCCAGCTATGTAGAGCTGTGCAAAGTTGAGCTCTGCAGACAGCCTCTCCATGCTCCGTTCGCCATGATCGATCTCTCTCCTCCCCACAGACACATGGCCGCGATGACATTGACAAGAGCCTGGCAGGAGGATGCGAACAAAACGGTGCGTGACTTGGTCCCTGCAGGGCTGCTGCAGAAATCCCTCTGGTCCAGGGGCTCAAATCTCAGGCCATGTTGCAAGTTTTAGAGAAGAAGTGGTCTCTCAAAGGATTGAAGTGCTCTGTTAACTCCTCCAATGCAGTGTGTCTATAGATCCTGTCCCTGTGCCAGAACGCGCCACGTAGTTTGGCGAATCTCCAACATGCCAAGGTGGACTTGGTCGAGTGCAGTGGACGTGCGGAAATGGTGCCTGGAGAAGTCACTCCACTCTCTGTAACCTTTTCAGATGGATTAACCTGTGCATGCTTATCCTTAAGGATGAGAGAGAGAGAGAGAGAGAGAGAGAGAGAGAGAGAGAGAGATGTGCATGCAGCATGGTTGTCAACTGCCAAGATGCATGTGAGGGGGGAAAAAAAAAGGAAGGTCCCCTCGCTTTGGACTCTCACATTCCTTGTGATGGTGCATTAAATCCTCTCTGCAACTGGACTTGGGAGGGTGTCCCTCGTGCGAGGCTGTACGGTTCCTCGGCAAGTGCAGTTGGCCAGCTGTTTAGATCTCATGGCTCGACTCGATCCTGCACACATATGTATATTTTAAACAATTGGAAAAGTCTTATCGAAAAAAAAAAACAATTGGAAAAGTCTGCACAGAATCGAATCCATCGGAGCTCCATGATCAGACAGCAGAGTTTGAACTTTTGATATGCTTCATTTCCAAATCATTAGTATCACTTTTGTGCAATGATTAAGGAGATAAATCCGCATCAAGCATAGATTTTTAACTTCCATTTGTTGTATCTATTAGATCTGAATCATCCTCTGCTTGTTCTTTGTTGCAGACAAAACTTGTTACTTCATGAGAATTATATGATTGGCACCTCATCTCACTTGTATATCTCTATCATGATGGTTGCAGCAGGTCAAAAGTATAAAAAACATTGCAGACATATAGTTTATGATAACTAGATCACTGAGACAGAAATGGCAATGCTTGTAGTAAGGCATATTCTAGTATGAGCTCAGACAATTCCTGTTGTTGTTTTTATTTCTGTATAAATGCATGGACTGATCCGATTATCCAAGGGAAATAGCAGTCAGTTCTTTCGTATTGGTTATCGTATATTTACAAAGATTGGGAATGAAAATAAGTCACACATGAAGAGGCCCTGGAATTTTATGCAAGATACATAAAATCCATGCTCAAACATTGATTGCACAATTGGACAGCATGAAACAAGGATAGAATCAAATAATAGATTATCTTAACCTGTGGGATAACTCAATTAGTTGTGTGCTCTAATATGTATGCAGCATCTACAAATCTGGCTCTTCACCTTAGGTTTGATGCAAGAACTTGTATCTTAGGAGTCGTTGGAAGCTGAGTGATCGAAAGGAAGAGGAAGGATGCCGTGGGCTTCGTCTACAACTCAAGACAAACTTGCTTAGTTGCCTAGCAATGGAGTCTTCAGATTTTGAGGCAAAAATTGCATCGGAGGAATGAAGAGACGTCGATAGGCTGACCATCACCAAGTCCTTGATCTGTCTGGTGCCTGGGAGCTTGATGAACTTGACAATTGCATGTCGGCAGAGAGGACATGCTACTGAACCAGGAGGACCATGAAGTGAAGTTGCCATGCTATCGATGGAACATAAATACAGTGCACATAAGGTGCAGAATTCGTGATGACAGCCTGAAAAATAGAGAGGAAGCCATCAGGATGCTATGTGGATCATGATCGAGTAATATCTTGAACCAGGATACACTGAACAAAAAGAATGGTTTAGAAATTTGGCAAAATAATAAATTGTTGGTTGCAAACAGATAAAGAAACACTGAAGCTAATAAACCAATAAAACAAGGATAAATACATATCAAACGAAAAAAAAAAAACTATAATCCAAGTGTAGATAAAGATGATATAGTAGATAAAGAAAACATATATGTTTCAATGTGTCATAATCATGAATAGCATGTAAAATAACAAATTTAGAGAACTAATTGCAGAGTTGCTAGTTTCCAGAAGCTCGAGACTGCGTAGAAAATAAGGCACTTGACTGTTTGAACAATGAAGATAAAACCTCAGCCACAAAGCTTCAATCTGAACAGTTCTAAAATTAGGAAAAATATAGAGATTCATAAAACAATTTTTAATCTTAAATTAAAGGTGAAACGATATATGTGTAAATTGTGTGCTTGTATATAGCTTCCTAAGTTTCACAGATGCTTACCTTCTACAGCCACTGTGCACTTTGATTCTAAACAAATGGCACATGGATCAGTGCTATCAGTTTCATGTTTTGCCTTCCTCCAACCACATTCTCTGTAAGTCGTTCGATAAGAAACAAGACAAATTGAGGCACAAGAACTGAACAGATAATTGCAAGCAACATCTAAGAGCAACACAATTCAAAATATTATGTTCTTTTCATATCTGAATTATTGCTTGCCTAAACAGGATTCTTGATGGGTACGCTGAGACAAGGTCCAGAAGCCATTGATAATGGGAAAAAAATACATGGATAATAGAAAATACTCACAAAACAAGAAAAGCAGAGAGAAAGTTGGAGCGAGGAGATAAAGAAACTTCCAGAAGATGTTGGAACTTAACAAATCTATTACAGTAGTGGTTATTACTGAATGATACCAAAAGCTTATCAAAGATCTCATTCAGAAATGCATGATTTCAACCAGAATAACAAGCACCATTCTTCAAAAATTGCATAATTCATTTTTCGCACATGGTAACAAGCATTTGAAACTCAAAGAATGAATCCAAAAGTTTTATCATTTATGGGAAAACAACACACATCATAAGTTTGTTGCTGTAGAGAATATTCATAATAAGTTCATTCCAAAAAGGATGGGGATTCTGTGAAGCTAAAAATACTAATATTTTGAACTCCAATTTGATGCTCTCTACTACCACCATCTTTGACATATCACTTACTGTAGGAAATTATCAGAATCGAAGATCATAGTATCGGAAACCATGCGAGAACATGAATGAACATATAAAGTTCAATATTAAATGCAAATTTTATACAATCATCAAACTAATTAACCATGTTAACACCAATAAATCAGAATAGATTTCCAAATGCTTGTGTAAAAAACAGTATTAATAGTTGAATAAAATACCTCTAAAAAAATCATTGAATGAAATAATTGTGCAATTTTAAAATGAATAACTTGCAGGCATACCGAGCAATTTTCACAATGCTCATGAGGGGCAGAGAAATGTACTGTGAGGGCATAGTACGTGCTTGACCATCAGGTTCTCTACTTAGAATACCCTCAAGCCAGTTATTATGCCATGAACGAGCCACCATCACTGGAGTCCAACTTTCAAGATAGATAAACAAGATTCTGAGTAAGGATAATGACATGAAATATATAAATATGATAGAGAAAGGAGCAAAATGAGTATTAGTTGAGCAAAAGTTCCGAGTACTTGATGTGAGGTTAATAATATGATAATAATTCTCCAATAGAAACACTGAGATTGAGTTAAACATTACTTATCATATTTTTGACTGTTGAGTCAGTTTATACAGGTACATGCAAAGTTGTCACAAATTACGTCAGTAGAAACATTTGTATTCAACTTCCATTAAAAACAAAATCAGCACAGAGACTTTTACCAAAAAAGTCATTGTATATTAAATCACGATCAAGATGGTTCCTATCCAACCCTAGTTATTGGTATGTGTCAATAGATTTGAGACTTTAGGCCAAGGTCATGGAATTATGCATCAACTTTCCAGGAATTATTATTTCCAAAAAACATCATGTAATGCAGCATATATGCCATCCATACACTTCATAAAACACTATTGCAGCTGTATACATAGATTCCACTCATTCACTTCATCAAAGAAAGCATACCCATTTGCATTATGAGCAGCTAAGCTAGCTCCTCTTGCAATAAGTTTCTGCACATCCACATAAATGCATAACTAGTCAAATGGAGAACAACAAGCAGGCAAAAGCAATGAAATAAGAGCATACATGACAGCATTCTGCATTCCCACCACAAGCAGCATAATGAAGTGCTGTACTCCCGGCTCCTGCAGTTGGGAAGCAAACATCTTAAAGACATGCAACAATTTTAAACCTGTTAGTTGGTAGAGTATATTTTTGTTCTAAGATATGTGAAGAGTAAGTTTCATGACTTTTGCCATTCTTCATTAACTCATCAACTTAAAAGACATATGAACAGAGCATATATGAGTTGCTGCTTTGTCATCCTGCCTAACGATGCAATGTGACCAGTGAGGTGAATTATAATGAACAGGCTGATCCCAATTAATACAGTTCACTTAACTTGCATATGTCCAAAATCCACCATGTATCCAACCGAAAAAAAAATCCACTCCATAATATGCTGGCACCAGTTTAAATAGATGAACTAAAACCTTATGCATTATTGAGATGTCAGTTCTTTCATTACATGCCAGGCCTGCTCAACTCTCAAGATACAAATCACAATTTCATACTGTCATGAATGTCACTACAAAGAGAGCTCAATCATGAATAAGACAATCACCTATCAAGTCAATGGTAGACCCATCTTCAACTGTCACCTCAGAGACTGAGGCCCCTACATCCAGTAGTAGTTGCACACTGTCTGCATGCCCATTTAGTGCTGCTAGATGAAGTGCAGTGATGCCTCCATCTGCCTTTCTATTCACTATCTTGGACAAACCTCTAAGGAACATGAACAAGAATGCAACATATAATAATGCAACAGTAGGCAACAAAAATATAATCAACACAGATAAGAATTCAACATACACCTCATCAAAGTACATTACTGAAACCTCTTTATTTGATCCTCTGATGGTATTCCAAAACTCCGGTATGCTGGGCACGTAATCGGCAAGGAGAAGTCGGATACAACGGCTATGGCCATTTAAAGCGGCGAAATGAAGAGCTGTTCCGCCACTAAGACGATCTGATTTGTGTAACTGAATCCCAGGAAAATTCTCAGTTCTAAGTCATGTAAACTAGGTTCATCATCCTTGCTTGGATTTCCAAGTTTTAGAACATACATTGGCTTTGTAGAGTACTAGAAGCAGAACAACCTCCCAGTGACCTCGTAGGCAAGCTTGCATTAATGGTGTCTGTTAATGTTAAAAAACACATTTAGAGCAACGTTGTCTTGCTATCCTATTCATCAACCTTAAACTAAATCTATAAAGTTTCTACCTCTGTGTATCCATCAATTGGATGTTTGCAACATGTGAATGAAAAAAATGTTTACTATTTGCCTAATGAGAGAAATAAATATACAACAAGCAAATGCCTATAAGCTTCTATGTCTATCAGAGAATTTTCTCACCTGTCCGCTAGAATCTCGATGATTGATATTAGCACCAGATTCAATGAGAAGAGAAACAATCTGGAAAGTGCAAGCTGCACAATGAGCCTCAACATTTTCGTTTCAGTGTCGCACAGAACAAATGGAATGTACAGTAGGAGTATATTACCTCATGGCGGCCATTTGCAGCCGCATAATGTAGAGGAGTGTTCCTCATACCAAAAGTCGAATACCTTACAAGTCTGAGATTGTACTCTAAGAGAGCCTTGGCATCCTCAAGATCCCCTTCTTTTGCAGCCAAGGCCAGCCGCTCACCGGCAGCCGAGCACCCAAAGGAGATACCAATGATGCTCAAGATACCCATATTAACCAATTCAGAATCCAAAAATCGACAGAAAACAAAAAAAACCCCTTTTTTTAACAAAAAGAAGTGGAGAGAAAAAATGGGAAAACAACCAACTGGTATAAAGTTTGAATGTTTAAAATTGAAAACCAAAAGACAAATCTAAGAATTCTATAAATCACAGTTCAAAGAGAGTGAAACACAAATGAAGGTATCACTATGATCTTATTGCTGCTATTTCCTCCCAAATCTCTGCTCCTAACTACAAAGTAAAGAATCTTTAACCATGTACTGGAGGTGTTCTGATTCTAAAAAAATATAATAAATCATAACAAAGTCGGCGAAAAGAAAGAAATCAATCTAATAAATCATATCAACAAAGCAAACAGAAAGGAAAAAAAAGAGACGAGAAACCCCGAAGAACGACTACTGTAAAGTATGACATGAAAACAAAAACAGATCTGAGCGTCATATTGGTCGCGGGCATGGCATCAATCCAATCAAATAACTCCCAGATCAGGATTGACTGGTGAAGGGATCACAACCTATCTGGCACTTAGAACAGAAGACATTTTTGGATCATGAAACTAGGGAGTTAAACAGGTGAATGCCACGCATATGAATAGAAAGGAACAAAAAAAACCAGTACTTTGAACAGCACTGCAAGGAGGTCTGATTGGTCTGAATGGCATATAATACGAGCGATGAAGAATGGAAGTTGAAGGATAAATCCAACGACGAACAGCGCTGAGAAGTTAGTGTGCAAGAAGAGTAGATACCGAGTGTGAGGAAGATGGATGGATGTTGCCCACCATTTTTTTTTACTTCCTCTTCCTTTGTATTTTAGCTGTGTCCCAGAGACTGTGAAAGAACGAGTAAAGCATGTTGCCATGATTGGGACAGCGGCCATTAAATGTGGAAGGTTGGAACTTTTCTTCGAGTCCTTGGATCCTCCTCCTGATAAATCTTTTTTTCACCTCTCTCGTTGTTCCTTCTTTTGTCAATTTCTAAGAACGGCAGACAGAGCTGCGTCTCGTGTTCTTGGCGACGCCATTAACATTTCTGTGAAGCAAAAAATGTATCATTGGCTGCAACAAAAATTACTGCGTTTCGTGTTCTTTATGACGCCATTAACATTATGTGAAGCAAAAGAAATGTAGCATTGGCTGCAAAAAAAATTACATTTTTATCTAGTTATGGTACATGAATTGATCTCACAGCTCGCTTTTAGACACGATTGCAGCTTCACCACCAACTTAGCAGCTAAAGCACATTTCGCGGTTACACAGTGACATAGCAGAGTAGTTCCTCTTTAAGATAATACAAATTTAATCTGCATAATATTAACTTTTAATCACTAAACTAATTATTATGAAAAATAGGCGAGAGAGAGATCAATGCAGAGAATATACACGGATTACGAAATTCACCATTAACCGGGCTACGTTCTCGGACGGCGGTTAAAGTTGTTTCTTTTGATGTGGAAAAATAGCAAGTGATACAAAATACAGAATAACACAAACCCTAGAAAGTTTATATATGAACTCCCAATACAATGTAAGAAACATAAACTCTAAGGATGTCTAGGTTTCGGGGGCTCCGCTCCCGAGCCTCGCAGGGGGATCCCCCCTCAGGCTCGCTGACCGGGCAGCGAGACCCCTGTATGGGACGGGCGGCTTCGCCGCCCCAAATATTCGACAGATGATGCACATAAATCATAGACATTATCAACACTAATAATTGTGGTGACAAAAAAGAAGCATTTTTTTTTCTCACATAAAGATATTTCCAACATTTATTCAATATGTGACAGGCATCGATCTGCAAGATCTGACCCTTTCCAAATAGCACATTTTCAATGCTTGCAGTAACTTCAAAAATGTACTTTTAACCATTAAGAAAGACTGGTTGACGATAAGCATAGACCTAACAGAAAAAGACTGATGCATCAACTAATATTCTCATCTTCCTGTCATAAAAAGGGAAAGCTCTTGTCTTTTTAATATAAATATGTCAACTAGGAGAAATTTGTCATTAATTCTTCAGAATGCAGTTTTGCCTTCCAAGATGAAATAACCCAAGAGGATTTGAGACCATGACGGAAAAAAAATGCACTATCTATTGGCAACCAACTGGATTCTAAGGATCTGAACCCTCTCCTTCTAGCTTGTTAAGGTCCCCCTCAGGTATCACAATCCTGTAAACAGAATAATGGTGATTCAAACTCTTCTCTCCTTGCAATCTGAATACACTGCCAAGTGCACCTGTGTGCAGGTTAGGGAACGCAAAGAAAATGCGACGAATTCTCTGATGCACAAGTGCCATAGCACACCTGCGAACAAGAGAAAAAAATCATCAGAGGAATGGAACAACAAATCACATGGAAAATGAATTCTAAGCACACTGAAAATATTCAGAATAAGATCATGAAAAGAAACAATAGATCGAAAATCTCTAGTCTCTTAAACAAATAAGAGTATCCATGGAGGACCTCCAGCTTTGGTTACATGACAGAAATTTGATACACTTGTTAAAGAATTGAAGGTAATCTGATACTGTTTATTGCTGACCTCACAAACGGTTTTTTAATCTCAAAAGTGAAATAAAATGATCAAACTAGTTTAAATAAAATGACATGCAAACTGCTTAACTGAAAATCTTGTTAGTACATCACTAAAATATGATTTTAGACCTAATTGATGACATGTTTTAACATAGAATGACCAAACATTAAGCTTACATTGAGCATGGCTCCCAAACGAGGTAGATATCAAAGCCAGTGCACAAGTAAGGTCGCATCACTTCAGCTGACAAACAATTGCCAGAGGCTTCGTTGACCAATATGCCTTCCTGATGTAGATATATATTAGTATTTTTACTTTGAGATTGATATTATATGTTAGTTAATAAACATACTTCTGCATGATATAACCAAATGAGGTGAATAAATAGTATCAACTGGAAACAAGACACAACGAAGGCTTAAAACGAGTCTGAAGCTCACTTCTGAAATATTAACCTTCTGTCGTTTCACTGGAAAATCATCAGAAGCATGCATAGCTTCATCTGTTTGAGTTTGGGAACTAGAAGACCCTGAACTAGGAAATAACTGTCTATCTCTCGCTGCAGCATTTTCAATAGCAACAAAAGCAGCGTGCTTCAAAGGATGCCAACTGCAGTTGCTTCTGATATTCTCCAGAGAATTCTTTTGACTTGGTCTTATTTGCGTCCAACCCCAAGGATTTAAGCAAGAGACTCCAACATATGATTCCTCAAGTTTATCAGATGTCATATTTGGAACTGGGACTTCTTGTGACCCTGACAAGTCATTTCCATCTGTATTTCTACAGGTAGCTGTTCCTTCCTTTTCATCACTGCAAGCATTCCTTTTGCCTCTTTTATATGCTGGGGAAGGTGTCAAACATGTTTGGTCACAGGCCCTGGTAATAACTTGCTTACTCATAGGATCAACGATCACTGCAGCATTTACAGCCTGCAATGCTGAACATGGGTTCAGTTAAGTGAAAGCTAGCCTATAAAATGAGCAAAGATAAGAAAGAATTTTTTTCTTCAGAGGGATAAAACGAGTTAAAAACTGAACCACATTACATGGAGCCTCAGCTTTTGACAACCATGTCCACGTATTTTTGCATGACTCGACTCATTGGCACACATATATAAACTAGAAATAAATGAAGTATTGAGTACGAAAAAGATCATCCGACATTTATGAGCAACAGAAAATTATGCATATCTATTTGAGATTCTTAATTCTTATAAACATGCCATGCAGAACAAGTCAACTACGGGCAACACAAACTGTGCATCTTTAATTGAATTTAGTCAATTGCCATTCATGCATGCAATTCATGTGATGTATATGTTTCCTTAGGGGCATGTATTGTATCTATTGACTTGTCAGAACAGATATAATCACAAACACATTACCATTTTCTTAACTTCAACATAAAATGACATACCGTGCCACTATGGTTGCTCAACTGGATTGCTAACTTCATGTATCCAGAAGCTATTTCCATATCCTCTTCACTAAGGACAGCAACGTTATCTGAACTGTTACATTGACAAGAATATAATTGTTAAGAACATATCAGAAATAGTGTATGATTAACAAGGGATAGGATAAAACTATTCATTTAAGTGACAAGTATAAGAGAGAACATATCATCTGCAACACCATCCAAAGGCACAAAATGGAAAAAGAACAATAGTCAGTTCACTTCTACATAGGATTGCACTCTTGTAATCATGTTCAATACTTCCATTCAGCAACATTTCATTTTTTATTGAAGGTTCATATATATGTCCCTTTTTGTGAGTGTAGAGATGTTATGAATACTACATTAAAATGAGTATGAAGAAAGGTTTCTATAAGTTAATGAAACATCTAAGACTTTGCATAAATGCAAAACAATTGATAATGGTGAATGATATATACTCATGATTGACATCAATTAACCTACAAAAAAGATTCAAAACATGAGACAACAATTTGATAAGTGGGCAAATTAAATGGTTCAATCTTTTTTGAGAGATCAAGATAGTCCATCTTATGATCCCAAGTTGATACATTGTAATTATAACTTCAAATCAAGAGCAATTCTTCTTTTTAATTAACATATCCTGTAATTGAAATGAAACCATCAAGAACGAGACAACCTCAAAGCTCTAGGTTTTTAGGTTTTATGGGCATTTGTGGTATATCATAATTAGTTTCATCTTTTCTGTGGTGAACATAATAAACTTCAGAATAAAAACTAGCTTCAGCACACATCAATCTACATTAAAGATTGAAGTACAAGTATAAAGCAGAAAAGTTATAATAACAGAATGTGTCATAAGCTATTTAAAAATGAAATGATCCAATTATATACATAAATAAGATTCATAAAGAGTGGTGACCAAACTCATTAGGTGGATGAAAAGATGTTGGCCAAATCTTGCACTGTTCTTCCCATTCTTCTTTTGTTGTCGCAGCATACTTGGCAACCTGCAATCATTTTTCAACTTAGATAAATTATCAACACTAATATTCAATATGTGAATCTCAAGTTTAATGCTATTACTAGTAACCCAAAGGGAGAAGAAAAAGGGAAGGACAAACTGACTTTTGCTCTGAAAGGACATAACTGATATTCACTGACAATCTGATGAAGATTTCCTTTAATTCCGTCCACATGACCTTCACAGTCATCGGAAAGGCACAAGACGACCGACAGCTCAATTTTGCCTGCAAGCCACACTGTTAATTCTTGTTGTCATGGAGTTGAATTTACTCCAAACAGATAGTAAGCCCGCTATTGCTTGAATGCAGGGATAATTTACTTAATAACGCCAAATTCCAACACAAAATACTGCATTCATCTAAAGCACCAATTTCTCAAAGCATCAATTTTTTTGTCAAAATCATACTAGTAAAACGGCAAGAAAAAGAACAAATCTTTCTAACTATTTGTGCGACTTAAAAATCAATCAATTCCAAAATGACCAATGGACAAACATAAATAAGAAAAAAAGAAAAAAAAGAGACACATATGCAACAAGGAAAATGGGAAAGAGAATAACAACCATCGACTGTTCTTTTGCGAATTCGTTTCACGTGGCGAAGATCCTCGAGGGGGCAACTCTGATTCAACTTCCTGACAACACCATTAAACAAGAAGAAATAAGGAAAAAAAAAGATATATCCATTTATGCGAAAGAAAGGTTTCAATTTCCCTGACCTCACAACACTATTGCCAAGCTTCGGCTCGATTACAGCAGCCAAAACATCAACTAAAACGAACAAAAAAAAATTGACATGAACAAGAAAGAAAGATCAAGACTTTGAATCATTTGCGCGCATGATCAAATGCTCTGAGAATAACATACCAGTGGGGACTTCAAGGGGATTGTACGGCTTGGCGGGAAGGTGAACTATCTCCCACTTCATCGCTCTTCTCCCTCGCCGCGCTCTCGACGCCGGCGAAATTACAAGAAGAGACGCCGCCTTCTGTCGCACAGCGCCGGCGCCGCTTGAACCCTGCCAAAAGACCACCGGTCGAAAAGGGCTTTTAATCTTGGAGTTGGACGGGCGGGGCACCTGAACCCGGTTCCGGTCCGACAGCCGGCGAAAAGACGGACGTTAGATTTGCTGACTCAGCTCGATGTTTGAAACGCGAAATTTAAAGTCCAGCTCGCGTCATCTCACGCGAGCGTATGACGTCATCGTCCACTCCCGTGCTGTTGAGCTCCGACGCCCCATTGCTCCTTCAGAGCAAACTGCCACACAACAAACAAAGGTTTTGTATGTCACGCGGCCTTGAAATTCTTCACCAAAAGAATCTAAGCAGCAATTTATTTTCTTACTGTTTTTTATCAACACTTAGCAAAAAACGGACCCTGTTGATAGTAGCAAAGTTTCCACCCAGAAACTTGAGAAAAAGATGTTAGAAGATAGACGAAAAAGTACTCAAATTGTGCAGCCCGAAATCATCTTTGAATTTGTCCAAGAATCAGTGAATTCTGTCAAGAGATGCTCTCCCTATGACTCCAACTCTGCAGGGGTATATATAGTAGATATAGGTAGTTATGGTAACTACCTAGATTTCAAATGAGTTATGAAACCCTTTCACCTGTCCAGCAACTACCAATAGTCAACAATGGTCAATTCCCTTATTTCTGGACCTACTCTGCCCAGCCTGGCCGGCCTGTCCGAAATGGCCAATTTTCATGGGCGCGCCCGGGCG
>LTAE01003268.1:0-38303 GCA_001647135.1 Pontederia paniculata
CCCCCCCCTCTTGGTGCCATTCAGATCCTACAGCTTTGATTCCTTTAGTGATCATATATGTCTTTAGGAACTACATTTGTAAAAGCTTTGTATTCTTTTGATCCAAATTTGTCTAGTTCCACAACTTATTGTACTTCCACTTGCATGAATGAAACTGTGAATGTTCCTACTAGTTATAATGATAAGTGTGAAAACACTATGAACCTTAAGGCTAAAACTGCTAAAGATACTGAGTGTGTTCATGTTCATAAAAATGCCATGTTTTCATCAAAGGATAATGCAAGTGTTAGAAATAGAAATGCTACATCTAAGCATGAACAAAATAATTATGTATTTTATGTCTAAAAGAAGCACAAAATCTGCTCATATGCATGCTCTTAGAAATAGTTATGTATATTCCTACTCATATATCACACCTTCGCATATGAATAAGAATTTCGTCAGACCTAAGTTTCTACATACAAACAAAATTGCATCTCACTCACATGCTCACACCCGAAATGTTCATGCTTATCATAACTATAGAAAATATTATAGAATGTTACATGCTTCTAGTGTGGTCACCTAGGGTATTATAGTTTTGAATGCAAGGCTAAGAGAAGTCTTTATACAAATGTTAGACAAGTATGAGTTCCTAAGAGAATTTTTAGCACTAACACTTCTGGACCCAAAGTATCTTGGGTACCAAAAATATAAATTATGTGTTGTTCTTGTAGGGTACTAAAAGGAGCAAAATCAAATCAACAAGATGGTATCTTCACAATGCCTGCTCAAGGCATATGACTGGGAATGAAGATAACTTCTTGAGCCTAACAAGAACAAGGTGGAAAAGTCACCTTAGGAGATAATAACCAAGGAAAAATCCTTGGTAAAGGTAAATCGGGAAACTTGATAGTGTAGTAATAGAAGATGTATGATTAGTAGAAATTTAAAACATAACTTGCTAAGCATTAGTCAACTTTGTGATAAAGATTATATTGTTAAATTTGAACAAAATAAGTGCTTGATATGTGATGATAATGAAAAAGTCTTGCATATGGGGGCTAGGCACCAAAATGTTTATGTGATTGACTTTAATGATTTGCCTAACAACAAATGCCTAAATGTTATGCATGATGAAATAGATATATGACATAGAAGACTAGGACATTTAAATTATAAGACCATGCATAAATTGATAAAACATAATCTTGTTAGAGGTTTGCTCAAAATAAATTTTAGAAAAATATTATTTGTTATTTGTGTCAATTGGGCAAACAACATAAGCATCTTTCAAATAAAAAAAATGAGATTTCTACTAATAGACCTCTACAATTAATACATCTTAATTTGTTTTGACCAATTTGTACCACTAGTTTTAGTGGTAAGAAATATGTATGTGTGATTGTAGATGATTTTTCTAGATTCACTTGTACCTTGTTTCTTGCACACAAGCATGAAATTTTTGATGTGTTTGTTGTTTTTGTAAAAAAAGTTTAAAATGAACTCAATATGAGAATCTCCACGATCCGGAGTGTTCATGGAGGTGAGTTTGAGAATTTTAAATTTGAAAAATTTTGTGACGATAATGAAATTCTTCATCAATTCTCGACACCAAGAACTCCACAGCAAAATGAAGTCGTTGAGAGAAAGAATATGACTCTAATTGAGATGGTTAGGACCTTGCTAAGTGAGAGCAAGTTGCCCAAATACTTTTGGGCAGATGCTGCTAATACCTCATGCTACATTCAAAACAGGGTATTGGTTAGACCACTAAAAAAGAAAACGTTTCGAAATGCTATATGGCAAAAGACCAAATATTTTATATTTTAAAGTATTTGAATGCAAGTGTTTTGTTTTGAGAACTTAGACAAGTTAGCAAAGTTTGATGCAAAGAGTGATGATGCACTCTTTCTAGGATACTCAAATACCAGCAAAGCCTATAAAGCATATAATAAAAAAATCTTAGTAGTTGAAGAATCAATACATGTTACTTTAATTGAAACTGAAAATAGTATTAATCAACTTGAAAAGATCAAGATCTCGGATAAAGACAATAAGAATGATCATGACCTAGAAGACTGACTCATAAGGAGGATGATCATCAACCACCTTAACCTACTGAAACTATGGATACTGAGAAAGTTGTTGTAAATGAGGAAAATCCACAAGGAATTGAGATAGAAGTAGAATTGCCTCCTATCGAGCATGAAGATTGAAGACAAGTATCCTCAAACCCCTTAGATAATATTATTGGTGATATAAATGAAGGTGTGAGGACAAGAACATCATTAAGAAACTTGTGTGCTTTCTCTGCCTTCTTATCTCAAATAGATGATGCTCTAAAGGATCCTAATTGGATAAATGCCATGCATGAGGAGTTGAACAATATTGAAAGAAATCAAGTTTGACATTTGGTTAAGAGACCTAAGGACCATTCCATAGTTGGAACCAAATGGGTTTTAGAAACAAGCTAGATAAGACCAGAGTTGTTGTGAGAAATAAGGCTACTTGTTGCAAAATGTTACTCTCAAGTTAAAGGGATTGAATTCGATAAGACTTTTGCACCAGTTGCACGTTTGAAAGTAATTCAAATTCTTTTAACTTTTGCTTGCTTCAAGAACTTCAAATTATTTCAAATGGATGTCAAATCAGTCTTTCTAAATGGGTATATAAATGAGGAGGTATATATTGAGCAACCTTTAGATTTTGAAAGCTCAAAACACCCAGATCATGTGTTTAAACTCCTAGAGCTTGGTATGAGAGGTTGAGTTCTTTTCTTCTTGAAAATTATTTCTCAAAAGGAAAAGTGGACACAACTCTATTCTTAAAATACTTTGGGAAAGATATATTAGTTGTGCACATATATGTGGATGATATCATTTATGTATCCACAAATTCTCAAATGTGTAAAAAATTTGAGACTCTCATGTACAAAGAATTTGAGATGAGCTTGGTTAGAGAGCTGACTTACTTTCTTGATTTTCAAGTAAAGAAATCTAGGGATTATATTTTCTTAAATCAAGAAAAGTATATAAAGGAGCTACTTAAAAGATTTGGAATGAATGATTGCAAGCTCAACTCCATCCTATGAACACTCTCACTAAACTTGACAATGATGAAAATGGCAAAAATGTAGATCAGAAACTATACAGAGGCATGATTGAAAGTCTTTTATATTTAACTGCCTCTAGGCCATACATCATGTTTAATGTGTGTCTATGCGCTAAGTTTCAAGCTAACCCTAAGGAATCACATTTAGTTGCCACCAGAAGAATTTTAAGATACCTTAAGAGCACTCCCAACCTGGGATTATGATATGATATGAATTCTCTATTTGATCTTCATGCCTATACTGATTTAGACTTTGCTGAGTATAGAGTAGATAGAAAGAACACTAGTGACATGTGTTGTTTCCTTGGTAGCTCAGTAAAATTCGATTGCTCTTTCCACAGTTGAAGCTGAATATATAGTTGTTGTAAGTTGTTGTGCACAATGGTTATGGATGAAACAACTTCTAGACTATGGCATAACATGTGAGACTATGCCATTGAAGTGTGACAATACCAGTGCAATAGAGATGATTAAGAATCATGTACATCATTCCAGGACTAAGCACATTGATTTGAGATATCATTTTATTCGTGAACATGTATCACAAAAAATCATCTCTATAGAACATGTCCCAGTTGAGAGAAAACTAGTTGACATATTCACAAAACCTTTGTTGAGACAAATTTAATGTGTTGAAGAGAGAAATTGGGATGTTGGACTTAGGAATCTAATGAACAACTCAAGTTATTGGTGTCTTGCCTATGCAAGTATCACTGATCAATATAGTTATAAATTAATTGTGTTGCACAACATATACATGGTGCTTATCTATTTCATCTTATGATTATTTCCTTTTATCTTCTCGTATATGTCCACCCTAGATGGAACTATAAAATGCCTTAGACAGTAAATGATAAATCCTAAGTATATTGTGTATAGGTTTGGCCACAGGATTCGAGCATCCACTCCCTATATTTTGGGCATCCGAAATATTGTTGATATCTAATGATCCTGAGCATCGAGCGCCCATTTTTAATTTTCGGGTAACCAATGTAAACAGACTAATACATCGAATCTGGAATATCCAAAGATCGGTTGACCACTCTATGAGCCTAGGGCGACCTCTGTGTGAAACCTATAAACGTGCTTCAAAGTTCGAACGCCCAGTGTTTATACTTCGGACGATCGAAGTTAAATCATAACTCAAATCTAGTTCGGACATAAGGCACCCACTAATATCATAGGATGACCACTATGACTGTGACACAAAATCTCTGCTACATCGGTCGACCTATGATTTCTCTCGGGCGACCGATGTCACGAACACTATATATAGCGGGCCATCCTTAACCATCTCTATCATTGGATTATTCTCAAAGGGCAACCTCCGTTCTTCCACTCAGAACAATTTTTTTGAATCCAAGCATATTTCGAATCTCCATTTATAATTCGTGCTCTGGAAAGGATTAAGGTCCTCTCCAAAGAAGATTTAAACAATTAGGTAAACCTAATATCTCATCTCTGCGCATTTGTCACTTGGATTTTTAGGTTTTTCCTTTGTAAGTTCTAAGCAAACAAATATCTTGTTGTTACTGTGAACTATCTCCGTATGATCAAATATATTTGATTTTTGTTATCATTCTAAATCTTTCTTGTACGAGTTTTCCTAAATTTGAACCTTAGACTCATCGTCCTTTTTTATCATGTCACTGTGCAACCCAAGTGTTTGTCGATTTGTCCAAGCAACTTCCTCTTCATCTACTTCCATTATGTCTCCTACTAAGAGAATGACCTAGAAACAAAAACCTCAAAAAGGAAAGAAAGAGGAGAACCCTCTTCACAAGTCCCACAACCTGCCGAAGATCACTACCACCTTCCAATAAGTGAGTTAGAGGAGAGTCCTCTCGAGATCCAGAACAAATCTCACCTCAAAAGAGAAAAGAGATAGAAGAAACCCCCCAATCACCATAAAAAGATGCTCCCTTCTATCATCCTAATCACATTAGTGAAATTGTCATGAACCAATACCAACTCCTCTATAATGACCAAAGAACAATTGAACCACAATATTCCATTGATTGGGAAGGTCTCCAACTCTCTGGCCTTAAAGAAACTTTTGAGTAATGTGATTGGCTCAAATTTATTGATCTTGCTGAGCCGGTTTACCCTTATGTTGTTAAACATTTCTATGCAAATTTAACCTATGATGCCACCCATCAAGAAATCAAGTCCTATTTGCATGGTAGACAGTTCTAGATAACTGAGTCTAAGTTAAATGAAATCCTTGATACTCCTGATTATCCTCACATTAATCTTGCTCCTATGCACTGGCCTCACACTTCCTACACTCAAAATCAAGTTGTATTAGCCGTGAGTGGAGGAAGAGTAGAAATTTTCATTCAAGGATTATTTCACAAGCACCTCAGCCCAAACATGAAGGCTATCCACCATATCATCACCCATGTAATTGTTCCTAGGGCTGGACATTATACAAGGGTAAACCTCCTTGACTTAGTTGTCCTTGCTCACCTTGTTGATCTTGATGTCCCTCGTATCTCACTAGGAAACCTTCTCATCTATCAAATCATAAAAACTAAGGAGAAGGTTCATTCCAAGTGGACTAAGAGTGTTCGTCTCTATTTTGGCAGCCTCATTGCCTTCATGATTCGCCAAACCTTTTGAAACATTCTATTCTCTGATAAGGAAGTTATCTTTCACTCTACTCGTGCTGATAGAATCTCCTCCTCAACCTTAACAAGGAAAGGATTAACTCAGGAGACTTCCCAGGACAATGAGCAACTTGCTGGAGCTGAAAATCAGGACAATGACGATACTAGAAACTTCCCTGCAGATAAATTCCCTAAAGTACCTACCACTACTACTCACCCTCATAGAAAGGTTGCGGCTGCTTCCTCCTCTTCCACATGGCCCCCAAGTCGAGAAGAATGAGGTTCACTTTGTGGCAAAGTGGATACCATATCTAGTCAGTTGAGTAATGCTATCGACTTGTTGAAGAGTGTCAGTGAGCAACAAGATAGAGATAATGAGATATGTATTGACATGTGTATCCATCGTGCCTTCGCCGACTACCACTGGCGCCAAATGAAAGACTTCATGAGAGCGGCAGGCATGATCCTGATGTAACTCCAACCAATTGTCTCCCTTATGATGATTACAAAGGGGGGAATGAGGTCAGAGGAGTGACCACCAAGGAGAAGAGGAAGGCCAAGAAGAGTACCAGGGTGGAAATGGCCAAGACATTGACCATCAAGAAGAAGGAGATGCTGGACAAGAAGAAGGTCAAGAGAGAAAAGTCTAGAAGTGGACAAAGGCCAAGTTCAAGGAGCTATCCACCAAGAAGGTGAATTATGTCTGCAAAGAGAAGAAGGAGAAGGAGAAGAAGAAGAAGTATAGAAGCAGTAACACATCTACGGGGAGATAAGATACAAGAATCAGTTGTTGTGCAAGGAGAAGAAAAAAATGATGAAGATATTGATATTGACAGTCTAATAACAAGAGTAACAGATAAGATAGTGGAGGAGACTGCCCAGAAAGTTATGGAAAAAGACCTCTCTAATGAAAAAATAGAAAATGCATCTTCCACTTCTAAGAATGCAACCAAGAGCAAAGAGAAAATTCCCTCCTCCTCAAATGTTCCTCCTTTTGAGAAGAAGTATGGAAAAAACTTTGGCAGAAGACATAATGATAAGGACAAGAAGAAATAGATAGATATCTCTTTAATATTGTATGAAGAAAAAAATTTGTGTTTGTGTGCCTCTTTTGTTGTTTTGTTCTTCTTAAGACTGAAATATTTTGAACTTGAATTTTCCTACTGTATAAATGGTGTATGATAAGTTATTTATCTCTAAAGTGCTATGATGTTGGATATGAATTTGTTTCGCAAAGTTATGATATTTTGGAAATATGCTCTTCAGTGATAACTTGTAACCCTTCAGAACCCCAACTGTGAAGTTCAATGTGTAACCTTCTAAAATTTTAATATCATTAATATGCATGTGTTAAAGGGGAGAAATGCTTGAAAAACGAGATATATGATTTAAAGAGAGTAAACCTAATTAGTTGGACTTATATTTGGATTATCATGTAAAACTAACACTAAGTCACTCCTCAATAATTTGTAATCATAAAAAAGGGGGAGATTGTTGAATCTAAAATCCCTAGATTATTTTGATGGTCACAAATTAATGAGGAAACTTAGTTATACTAATAATTTTTAATTTGATGTGTGAAGGAGATAGAGTTTTTACTTCTGACAGTCATAGGTCGTCCAAAGGTTGTAAAACGGATTACCTATGTATATAGAAGAGCAGAGAAATCCTAAGTAAAGGAAGATCATCCTAAGAGTTTGAAGAGGGCAACCGAAGTCAGGAGCAGAAAGCTGAAGATATGAAGCTAAGTGTAGAAAGATTGACCGGAGCTAAAGACTAGACGATCGATGATGGACTTGATCAAGAAAGGTTGCCCGATGTGTACGAGTAAAGTCAGCAGATGACCGAAGGTTCGAGGTCAACAGTGCACCGGTTGAAGAATCGGGAGCTCCATGGTTAAGTGGTCGCCCTATGAAGAAAAGAAGTAAATGAGTTTTGAAGTGAAGACAAGGAAATGCCGCCCGAAGTTTTAAGGAGGCGTTTACTACATTACCTCTTAACATTAGCTGACAGAAAGATTACCACCTATTAAATTACCAGTAATGTGCATTACCATGTTTACTATATATAAGTAATCCAAGTGGTAATTCAGATTATCATATTTACTTATATAAATTATTACTAAATAATATACATCATTTTACTAAAATACCCTTCATAAATATTATTAAGTTAAAAATTTTGTATTATCGAATTAAAATTTATCAACTTAAACTATAAACTCACAAATTAATGAATTTAAATAATTAACACCCTTCAAATTAAAATAATAATAAAATAATATTTATAATTAATAATAATAATTTATAAAAATATTAGTCTAATTAATAATACTTATAAATAATAATTAGTGTTATATTTTAATTCATAATATGATCATAATAATATAAAATTATTTAAATAATATTTATTATGGTCATTAATTATAATAATAATAATAATATTTTTATTATTATTACTATTTGTGTTGTTGTTATTATTATATGATGATTTATTATTGTGTTATGTTTTATTTATGGAAGATTTAAAAGGGCGAACAGGGAAATTAACATAAATAAGATTACCACTTGGGTGGTAATCTGGATAGACACCCCCCCATAGGTAATGTGGATTACAACTTCATAGGCAATCTGCATTGCTAGGCAATCCAGATTGCCTACGAATTAAAATAAGTAAACAGGGTAATCTGGTGGGCCCAGGTAATTTTAAGTTCAGATTACGGGTAATCTATAAAGATTACCGGGAGGGAAACGCCCCCTAAGAGTAAAGTAGTGGGCGACCGAAGAAGTTTGAATAAAATTGTAAAAGAAGAAGAATGGTCATCCGACGGATCCTTCATGTATTGGTGGGCGACTGAAGTAATTCAGAGAAAATATGAAGAAACTCAGAAAAGGAAGAAAGGTCGTCGCAAGTATTCGGTGCGGAATCAGTGGACGACCAAAGGAGTTTAGAAGAAGAAGTGAAGTAAACTAAGGTCGTCCGATGTAATTGAGCGGAATCAGTGGACGACCAAAGTAATTTGAAGAAAAAGAAAGGACGTCCGAAGTATTCGGTGCAGAATCAGTGGACGAGCAAAGTAGTTCAAAAGAAGAAGAAAAGTCGCCCGATGGATTCGTGGAAAAACAGGGGACGACCTAAGCAAGCTTGAAGAAAAAAAAATAAGACAAATTAGGTCGTTTGATATGTTCTGAGTAAAGCAATGAACGACAATTGTAGACTTGAAGATGTCAACCAAAGGTAAGAGCCAAGCAAAGCCTCTAAGAGAAACCAGGCCGACCAAAGAAAGGTTGAAGAAAAGTTCAAGTCAAGAAAGTCCTCCGATGGATTCGCATAACATCAGTGGGCGACCGAAGCAGCTTGAAGCAAAGAAGAAAAAGATGAAGCGGACGCCCGATGTATTCAGTGGAACAACAGCGAGCGACCGAAGCAAAATGAAAAAAATTGAAGAGAAATTTATATGATGCCCGAAGAAGGATAGGACAACCTATGGGAGCTGAGTCGATGAACTAAGTCTGAAGTCGCGACTTCGGGCGCCCAAAGATGGATTGTGGATGACTGAAGCGCTAGCCTACAGACTGAAGGATGAATTCATCAGAGCAGCAGTCGCCGATGAGAAGAAGCGGTCGACCAAGGAGTTGGTGAAATGACTGTACTTTATTTTACGACTAATTTTTGAGAGAGAGAGAGAGAGAGATCAGACTGTTTTGTAAGGCTATAAAGCTGAGTAACTTTGGCCATTTAGCTTCTGAGAACTTGTGAGCTTAAGAGATAAGCCTTAGTTCCTCCTTTCTAAGAACATTCTTGTGAGAGTTCAGAGTAGAAAGAAGTCTTGAGTGTTTCAAGTGTTGAGCAAAGAGTTATAAGAGGTTTTCTCCTTGCCCGCAAAAAGCAAGAAAGAAGACAAAAGTTGTAAGGGATCCTTCGTCCTCGAAGAAGAAAGTTAGTGATCTTCGGAGGTCTCGAGATCAAAAAGACCGGAACAGGGATGTAGGCCAAGAGTTTCTATTGAACCTCGTCAAAAAACTTGTCGTATTTCTTTTTTCTTTGCTTTCTACTTGAAATTATTCTGTAATTGCTTCCGCTAAGTAAAATTATTTAGAGTCAAAATTTTTAATACACCAATTCACCATCCCCCCCTTGGTGTCGTCTAATCCTTACAACATCTATCTCTTATTTATAGTCTTTTGAAGTCGAGACTTATATATTAGAACATATCCCTCAAATTTCATAGATACACATAATCCTAACTACATAGGAAATAGAGTTCCAACAAAATAGGCCACAAATCAAAATTCAAGCTCCAATAGAATTGACATAGCATGTCTGGTCCATCCATAGATTCAGATGGAAATGATTGTCCACAAACATAGCTCGGGTCTACTCACTTGGCCTGCCCATAAATTTAGATAAACATGATGATCCCACATAGATTCAGATGGACGTGACTCACCTAACCGATTCGCAAATTTAAATGGACACGATCATTCACTTATACATATCAATTCGGCCAGCCTATCTCGCTCGTAAATATAGATTGATGCAATCGGTTTGGTTGCCCACAGACTTAGATGGACATGACCCCTACTCATGCATTCTAATTGATGACACCCTCTTGAATATTCGAAAGGGTGGAGCCTATTTGGCCTGCTCGTAGATTCAGATGAGTACAATTAGTTCACACATTCAAACAAGCACAACATGTCATAGATTCATATGGGTGCACAACTCCCATCTTGCATGGTGCGACGCTTGTTCAGCATGACACCTAACCCACAAATGGCACAAAAATATATAGATATTTGATACTTGTTTGTTATAAATGATATCAAAATATATTTCTCTAATATCAATTTATTATATTTGCCAGTCGAGAAAGAAGATCTCACACACATATTCTACCTATTTGGTTTGCCCCTGGATTAAGATGAGTTTAATCAATTCACACATTCAAATAGGCACAACACGTCATAGATTCGGATGGGTGAACAACTACCACCTTGCATGGCCTGAAGCTCATGTAGTGTGATGTCTAACCCATAAGTGGTACCATAATATATAAATCTCACACGCACACATAGAAGGATACAAAGATAACAAGATTCATCCCTAGTGTTATATCCTCAACAAAAATATAATACTTCATTGTTGGAGAATTACATATACAATACTTCCAAGACACCTTTCTAGGGGGTCAACATGTGTCTTTAGTCCCTCCTTCGAGCAGCAAGTGGTCTCAAAGGGCGTTACGCGTGATCGTTTCTTGTGGATATCAATTTGAGATATTTTTTGGGATATATTTCTTATTTATAACCTCTTCAATTTTTCACTTCTACCTTAATGTGGATATCACAAATTCTAAAAATATACATAATACTAATTAAATAAAAAAAGTAAAGTTACAATAGAATAGGCTATAAATCAAAATTTTAACTCTAATATAAATTCTAGTCGAACTTTAACACATTTTTATTATCATTATTTTTTCTCTCTTAGTTTGACTTCAAATGTTAAATTAATCAATTTAATAGTTTTAATTTTCTATTGCCTAATATAGACTATTAACTTTATTATTTTTTTATTACTTACGGTACAAATGAGAAATATTTTTAGTGCAAAGTTTAAGTTGAATGAAAAGAAGGTAAATCGGTGATCTAATGTAACAGCCCCAGAAGACCACCCCGCTATCTAGCAGAATGCCCTCCCGGAGATGCTACCAACTTACATCTTTGACTTTACTTTTGCCCATAACATAATATGCAGAAGCAAATACTTTTTAAAATAACATAAAATATTCTTTTACATTATTCGATAAAGAAAAATAAAATTAATAAAAATAGATTTGACTCAATGTAAAACTGATACTACAACAAAGTGGTCATCTAACGATGCATATTTACTTCATTAGAGACACATATATTGCATCCTTAACACATTCATTGACGATGTAAAAAACATCCCAATACTTGGTGTCCTAAAAAATTTAAGGACGCAAGTAAATGCGTCTCTATCTAGCATCGCTAACATTGAGACACTATAAAATACGTCTTTATTAAGCGTTGATACCTTAAGGACACAATTATATGCGTCATTGTTAATATAAAGACACATTTTTAAGCGTCGTTAGTAAGCGTCCATAATATAAGGACGTCTTTAACTATGCTATAAGTAAGTGTCACTAACATAAAGACACTTCTAAATGTGTCCCTAATAACTGTCTTTAATACTACAACACAAATTTATGTTGTGTTCTTGGAAAGCGTGACTATCATAAGGACGAAATTCAAAGTGTCGTCAATAAGTGTTATTATTATGAGAATGCTAAATTGCGTCAACAATCAAGTTTCGATAACTTAAAAATGTTATTAAATATCACCTTCAAGCGATTCAAGTATAATGATGCTAATGTATCATTATCAAGTGTCCTTATCTTAAGAACATTATTCAATATCCAAGGACGTTATTATTTTATAGATGAAAATAATCTCAAATGTAAGAACACTTTCTTAATGTGTTCCAAATTGCATGCTATACAAGTTTTCTAATCACATATATCTTGCAAACATAAATGAAAGTTTTCTAAGTTAAAAAATATCAATTTGAGTAACAATAAAAACTATTGTATCAACTGGAAATATATTTGTATGTCGCTGGACATCAAATATTCATAAAGTAACATTATAAAGGACTATATACATAATAAGATATTTGAACTAAATAAAATGACTAATCTAAAATCCACCATGACAACGAAACTTGAGTTTGCATCTTGACAATTGAATTCCTTCATTCATGCCCCTACACATGAAAAAGGCTAATAAGCAATTGAACAAAATTATGTAATCAAATAATTATAAAAATAATACTTGAAATATTATTAATATAGTCAAAATATATTACTTACTTGTGAAGTTGATGATTCTTCTGCACTTCTTATAAAACTCCTCATTAGTGAATTTATATTTCTTATTTATTCATGCATAAAAGAAATTTGTTCTTGACTAATCTTCTCCATTCTTGAATTTTTGTCTTTAAATTGTAACTCCATTTGTTCCCTAATTTCTTGAACACGAGTTTGCACAAGTTACTCAACATCGTCACTTTCAGTAGTCATTTGTGTAGTATTTTGAGATCGATGTACTTTTCTTGCATTGACTACAAGTCTAAAGCCAGTTATTTGACCATATGAATCAAGTCTTACTAATTCATTGTACATTTCTTCTTCTACATTAGTAAGGTTATTTTGTTAAGATTTTATTATTCGTTATGCCATGAATGTGGTAGCTTTCTCGTATAATACAATGAAAGAAGTATCTAATAAATCATCACATTAATCAATATATGATATATACTTGAAAATATCATATATAAACTTTCTAAACTACAAAACAATATGTCATTTTATAATAATTTTTATATTCCACTATTTGTTGTGAAGCTTCATCTACAAATCCTCCATCCATAATACTCCATCCTTAATCCTTAATCGTTCATTAAACAAGCTTATCTAATTTCATTATCAAATGATAAAATTAAATTAGGATGCAAATTGTAATGGCGTCCTTAATACTTTATAATAATTGGGACGCTATAAATAAGTGTCTCGAAAATTGGACGCATTATATAAAGGGACAACACTATTTATTGCATCCTTAAGGATGTGTCCCTAAATGATCATTTTCTTGTAGCGTGATAATATGCAATCACCACATGATGACCATATGTATCACTTGTGCCATCATCTATTCATTGTCTTATCCTCCTACAGGATAAAAAACAAAGGAGACAATTCTCACATGAGTGATAAAGCCTAATATGAAAAATATAATAATACAATAGGTTAAACCATATATGAAATATAATGAGGAAAACCATTTACACAACAAATAAATTTACGTACTCTACTTCACCTTTTTGCATTTTCATTTTTTTTCCAATAACTTAATATTGTTTGGTTCAATCATTACCTTTGCACTTTATTACCTTTGCTCCATCAACAGCTAGAAAATCAATTGCATCTCTCATCCCGATGCCCATGATCTTACATCAATATGTTCAAGCCCAGTTATCACTTTACTTTGTACCACATTATTGTTTTTTATTTATCTTGTCTTTCAAAATTTAAAAAATACAATATTTAATGAACATTTATCAATCGTGAAGGTTGTTGGCTGGATCCTAATTTCATAAAGACTCTCTAGGCCTGGGATCTCTCTCTAAACCAATAAAAATTGGTCTCCGAAGAAATCCTCAATCCCGAAGGAATTAATAACTATACACCATATGAACCCTCAATCCTCAAAGGATTTGGAATCCTGGTCCTCGTAGGAACCTCAATACTCGAAGGAGTTGGAACAATCACCAGGAACCAACGTAAACCTTCGTGTCAAATTCAATCACATGTAGTATCCATTTATAAGACCTAATTACTCTTTGGAACATACTCTCATTTCTAGGTTATGACTCGTACAACCAACATTTAAAAAGAAGATAAATCAATAAATATAATAGCACACAAAAAGAGGGGTTTTATATCTATCAATCTAGTAGGAAAACACGATCCATGTCACAATAGGGCGTGATCCATTTTCGGTGGGTTTAATCGGCATGTTTTATTACCTAACTCGGCACACCCCACGTATTGCCCATGGTCCGTCAGTTGATCAGACTCATTTTCTACTCCTGTGATGGGGAGGAACACGACATACATCCATAGGCGACCCAGTTCGTTTCTTGTCATCAAACTGCAGTTCTAAGAATGCGGCTTGTGCCCATGTCATTATTATCTGAGGGACACGGCCAGCGTTTGAGGCGACGTGTCATTTGTGGAGCATGACCCGCGACATGAGACGTGAGAATTCGCAACGCTGACCGCGGGTCGTGTCATAGAGGACATGGTCCGTGATCGGTGCTCATTTCCTATTCATTTATCATACACATATGGAACATCCTAAGGTTGATCCTCCTTAATTACATAACTTAATCACGTTAGTTGATATTCCTCATTTCTCGCTCCTCGTTCATTGATCCTCTCTTACGATAAGCCCTCCCCTTTCTTGAGTCCTATAGGGGAGGGAGGCAGGCAGGGAGGGAGGGAGAGAGAGAGAGGGGGAGAGAGAGAGAGAGAGAGAGAGAGAGAGAGAGAGACTAGTGCTTGGGCTTGGGGAGAGAATTAATGAAAGTGACTGTCCTCTAACCCTTTATTTATAGGGGTTTTCTAAGGTATAGTCCAAGTCCAACTCAACTTAATCCCTCTTACTTTACTTGTGATTACGAGTCATTTAAGAGCTAATTTGGTAGGACTAGGAATATTAAAATATTATGACACAATTTGACTTTGTCTCTCATCTTTTTCCTAATCCTAATCAAACTATATCTTTTCTTATCTTATCCTATTTTTTCTCCTTATTTACTATTATTAAAAATCTAGAGCGTTATATCATAACCTACTTAAAAATAATTTCGTCCTTGAATTTAAGCATGATATCAAAATTTATCCACAAATTCATATTTGTCTTGTACATTTCAATATAATCTATTGGTATCAAGATAATCCAATAATTCCTTAATCATGCCAACACTCTCTTATCATATGACTTGTGTACAATATTCATTCTATCTGAATTATCACAAGATCATACTCATGTCCAACTCTCTTTTAATTCATATATCTTTCATTTATCATTATCATTATCTTTCAAGTATGATCATAGTCACAATCTCAACAAGAATACTCACCTAAACTCATATCCATCAAGTTGACCCTTAAAACCATAGAATCCAATCCTCATTCAATAGCTTGGTCATCCTAGAATTATAGCCTCGATATCTTTTCCTATCTACTTATTTCAAGAAGGTTGTACCTATAATCATTTTATCCTCAAAGCATTTCTTGATTTGTAGTATCCCTGAATAACCTCCTTAAGAATCATATATGCTATATCATTCATTGAGAATGTCATAACAATTTCATATATCATACTAAAACCTCAGAATTTGTCCTTCAATTCTAATTCAAATCCTAAAGTTCATCCAAATTTCTTCTAGTCATTAAAAATAAATCTATATCACCTAAAGACTTAATAATCCTTTCATAATCTTCAATCTCATTGAATATCAATATCATAATTATCTATACTTGCAATCGAGAAGAAAACCTATCATCTTATAATCCATATATTATTCATATATCAATGATCTTCTACCTATTGAAATACATTCAATTTTACCCATATCTTTTCTTGATAGCGTGATGATGGTTCATGCTTGCACATGATCCTTAAAGCTTTCCAATTTTGTGTCCTTCTATAACGGTCCCAGAAGACCACTCCACTATCTGGCAGAATGCTCTCCTGAAGATGCTACCAACTTACATCTTTGACTTTACTTTTGTCCATAACATAATATATAGAAACCAATACATTTAAAAATAACATAAAATATTCTTTTAAATTTTTCGATAAAGAAAAGTAAAACTAATAAAAATATATTTGACTCAATCTAAAATTGATCATGTGCAGCCACTAAATCACGACTATCTAGATCGCTTGTGTCATCATCTATTCATTGTCCTGTCCTATTGTAGGATCAAAAACAAGGGAGAGAATTCTCCTATGAACGATAAAGTTCAATATTTAAAAGATAATAATAAATTACGATAAACCATGTATGAAGATATAATGAGGAAAACAATTTACATATAATCAATAAATTCACTTACTATACTTTACCTTTTTGCATTTTCATTTTTTTTTCTAATAACTTGATATCCTTTGGTTCAATCATTACCATTGCATTTTATTACCTTTGGTCCATCAATAGCTAGATGTTAATTGCATCTCTCATCCTGATACCCCATGATTTTACATCAATATGTTCAAGCACAATTATCACTTTACTTTGGACCATATTATTATTTTCTATTTACCTTGTCTTTCATCATTTACATAATACAATTTTTAATGAACCTTATCAATAATGAAGGCCTTTGGTTGGTTCCCGATGCCATTCAGGTAAGCTAGACCTGGAGTCCCTCTCTGGCCCAATAAAATTTGGTCTCCAACGAAACTCTCAATTCCTGAAGGAATTGGAATCCTATCCTTGTAGGAATCCTCAATCCCCGAAGGAATTAGAATCTTGGTCCTAGTAGGAACTCTCAATCCCTGAAGAAATTGGAAGAGTCACTGAGAGCCAATGTAACCCTTCATGTTAAATTCAATCACATGCAATATCCATTTTTAAGACCTAATTACTCTTTGGGACATACTTTCATTTCTAGATTATTACTTATACAACCAACCTTTTAAAAGAAGATAAATCAATAAATATAATAGCACACAACAACACGTGTCATAACAGGACCGTGTCACAATAGTAAATATATATATATCATTACGGTAGGGAGACACGACCCGTGTCACAACAGGACAAAATTCATTTTCGACGGGTTTAATTGGCATGTTTTAATACCTGCCCGAACATGACTCGCGTGTGGTTGAGACATGATCCGTGTTAGGCATTTTTGTACAACTATTTCACTATGACCTGGTCTGCTTCCATTACCCATTTTGGGCAATGCGGTTCGTCAATTGATCACACTCGTTTTCTATTCCGGTGATGCCGAGGAACACGACCCGCGTCCAGAGGCACCACGGGCCATTTCATGTCATCCTATTGCAGTTCTAAGAGTGCGATATGTGCTTGTGTCGTTCATGATTTGAGGGACACGGTCCATGTCTAGGACGACACAGTCCATTTTTGTCTCATCCCGGTGTCGTTTGCGGAGGGAGAGGACATCGGATGGAGAGAGTAGAGAGGAGAGGAGAGGGTGCGAGAGAGAGAAGAGAGTGAGAGAATGGAGAGAGGAGAGAGAAAGAGAGAGGATTGGTTTTATTCAACGGGGGTAAAATAGCCATTTAACAAATCAAAACCATTTAATAAAATAGAAAATAAGGTTGTTTGATGAAATTGCTCGATGAAAAAAGTTCATACCTACTTCTGTCTGGCTTTATAATTTAGGGGTAGATATAAAATTTTGTAATAGTTCGAGAGGGAAAAATGGAAATATCCAAAATCTTTTATTGCCAATATGTGTGATTAAAATATGTATTAGGTTTTGTTTGACATTATTGAAACGGATCTCGGTTAGATGTTGAGCAAATAACAGATAGCGGATAACATATATTGATCTCTCACTTAATTTAATATATAAGTTTTTGATAAATATAAAGGTTGTAACCATAAAACGACATAAATACATAAAAATATAAAAGTTATATTATTATACGCATTAAATTTGTTCATTATAACATAATAAATAATTTATTCATTATTTTTAAAACAATATTATCATTAAAAATATTATATCAACAAGATAATGATAAAAAATCAATTTAAAATAAAATATCAAAATCAAATTTATGTCAATTTGAAAAATAGAGACCTAAATATTAAAAATAAAATATGGAATGTGATATTTAAATATTAAGTAAAGTTTTTCATATGAGAGGAAAAAAAGCATATTAGGAATAAATGTTCAACATCTAAACTTTAAACTCTATAGGTGATGTTTTTTGTATCGTTGCTATTGACCCCACTATTAAGTTTCTTGGTACCTAAATGTCTTGAGAGATTTTTAGCCAAAAAAACCTTAATATGGTCATACAGGAGATAGGTGATGTTTCTATGTATCACTGCTCACCGCCATTGGATTTCCTGGCAAGTTGATTTCATATACAAGTACATCCTATCATAAGACCCCTCATCATGATTGTTTCTTTATGTACATGTTGTATGATGAAAACGTGCTTTTATGAGATGATCGTCCGTCAGAGTTGTAAGTGCTGGCACCATTCAAGTTTCATAATGTGATCATCAGCTCATTATATCATGTTCATCACATGCCCATTTTAGAGAAGAATTTGATCTCTCCTAGTATCTTGTAGAAGTAAGAACATAAATATAGAGCTGATATGCAGTTCTCAAGATTTCGCACTTGTTTATGAAGGTTTACATAGTTATGACTCTGAATTTATTGAGAGGATCTATTATTGTTGCTCCATGGTCAATTTATAGTATTAACTATGATTTCCATGATACTTGTGGAATTTGATACTTTGCCATATTCTTTTTGAAGGGTTTGTCTCTTCTTATTAAAGAGTTTTTTTTTTGTTTCACCAGTATTTGAATAAATTGGACAAGTGTGAGCATTGCCTCTTCTCACTCACGGAAAATCTTTAAACACTGCAACTCATAGAGTCAAATGTATTCTTCAACATGTCCATGTACCTTTGGTGGCTTTCTCAAGTTCCTAGCACAAGAAGTTCTTGATATTTGCTGACCATTATGAATGATTATTCGAGAAAGACTTGGGTGCATTCTCTAAAAGAGAATGTAGAGGGAGAGGTGTTTGGTGTCTTCAGGCATTGGAAAACTTTGGTTCAGAAGAAAATTGGCAAGTGTATCAAGATATTATTGACGAGTGATGATTTTGAATTTAGTGGCAGCGAGTTCTACTAGCTTTGCAAAAGAGAATATATTTGGAAGCATCGCACAATTATGTGCATGCCTCAACATATTGAAATTGCAAGGATGATGAGTAAGATTTTAGTTGAAAAAGCTCTCTATTATGTTGCAAGTTTAAAAGATGACTTCTGGGTAAAAGCTATCTTTACAACGTGCTATTTGGTTAATTGACCTCCTATTATGACTGTCGAGCAAAAGATTCTTGAGTAGTTTTGGTCAAATTCACTTACGAATTATTCTTGTTAAGAATATTTCATTGTTCTTCTTATATTCATGAAGATGAAAAGTGTCTTATATTCAAACCAAGAATGGCATTTTCATTATTATTAATTTAGTGTTAAAGGATATTGATTAGGGTGTCATAATCCTCCAAGTTTATAATTAGCATATCAGTGATGTTTGATGAATCAATTATATTGCTAAAGATAGGGGAGTAAAGCTTAGTGTTGGCCAACTTTAAATGTTTGATTCAGTTCCATCGTAGTCGCTCCTCCTTAGTCGTGTTTTGATTCATTATGATCCTAAACGTAGTATCATCACTTTTTAAGATTCAGTCACTTCAAAAGTTCAAGAGAATGCATGTTCCCTTGTCCTTGTTCTGATTTTGCTTATTGTTTTAATGTTTCAGATGAGGTGGAACATTTGGAGCGCATCTCTCTAGGTGAACGTGATGGTCAAATGGTGTTTGATATTCAAAAACTGCTAAGTTTCAAGAATTTCAATCTTTTTAAAAACTTAGTTGAAGCTATCAACAAGAAAGGTTGTTTGGCGTGAGTGAATCTACAAGAAGAAAGTTGACATCTATCTCCATTTTATGTTAAACGTGAGCCGATGTTGATAACTCAAGGCTCCAGACGAGAGATGAGGATTCTAATGCAATTTTCAGTTCTATAGATAATCCATTAGTTGAATTTCAATTTTGGCAACTTAATCCAAAGGAAGTTTAAGATTAACTAGAATTCAATTAAGAATTTTACCTCTCATTTTTCTGAAATTTGACTAAAGCCTTATTTAGTATTTATATTATGATTTTAGTTTCTCTTTCTATTTGAACCCTAATGTTCTAACTAGTTTAGGTGTTATTTCTCATATTTTGCATATGACTTCGGTGTTTTAGTTTATGTAGGAGTAAATTACGTGAACGGTCATCTAACTTTACCCTCTTTCCCGTTGTGGTCACTAAACTTCATTTTGTAACAAGAATGTCATCCAACTTTGAAAAACTTTCAAGCGCAATGATCGGCTATCGTCAATTTTCAGGTGAATCCGCTTACGTGGCTGCCATGGAAGAAAGTTCTCTCTCATCCACGTGGCAAAAGAAAACAACTTACTTTTTTCTCTTTTCCCCGGCTGGTCCTCATTTCACTGTGTGTTAACCCTACCCTATATTTAACCCTGATGTTGTCTTATCTCCATTGTCTGTTGTAATCTCTGGCGACGATGACTTTCTTCAAGCTTCGTCATCCTCTCCATTAATGATCGTCATGGTCGGTGTGCATCTTCTTTTCCTTCGAGATATGCAAGATTCTCTACTCCAATTGTTAGTCGCCCTCGCTCATCTTGATTCTCCCTCTCATGGTCTTCGGTGGTCTTCATCGTCCTCTCTTCTCGTGTCGCCTATCATCGTCCTCTCTTCTGGTGTCGCCTTTCGTCGTCCTCTCTTCTCGTGTCACCTCTCGTCGTCTGCGCCTTCGTTGATTATCCCTAAAACCTAAACCTATATTTTTGTTTTTTCCAAATTTTTTAACACTACAAAATTGCAGCAACCCTATGCTTACACAATGTCATCGAAGATGCCAATTAGAAGATGTGATTGCGGATAAGGACCGATGATAAGAACATCTTAGACTTATAATAACCTTGGTCGATTGTTTTATGGTTGCCCAAATTTTGGAGTGAGTTCATATGTTTTAATATTTTGTTCAAAATGATGTGTTACTTTTTCTAATTTATGTATTTTCGTAGGAGAATCTATCATGCGACTACTTTGACTGGTTGGATCCACCTTCTGATGCAACAAATAAGATGGTGATTAACAGATTATTGAGTCAGATTGATAAGTTGGACGCAACAATTGAAGTTGAGAAGAAAAGGAATCAGAGATTGGAGACAGAAATCGAAGTCCAAAGAGAAAATGTTAGAAGATTGACTACAGACCTTGAATATGAGAGGAAAAAGAATTATGGATGGTTTAGGAAAATGATTATAGTTTGTGTAATTGGTATCATTGCTTTGTATACGACAAAGTAAATGTATAACAAAGGATGTTTGTGTAATTCATAGCAGACATGCAAAATGTTTGTGTACTTCTTATTAAGTATATCTATCTATGGATTGAATGACATTTTGTTGATGCAATACTTATTAAATGAATCTATGGATCTCTCTTCTTGTAAATGAATCTACGTCTTCAAGATTTGAAAGTGATTGAATTAAAACAACTTTGTTGTGCCGATCGAGCGAATCATATATGCAATCATTTAACTTAGAGACGTTTGTTTGGGAAAAAAATCACAAAAGGTCATCCAACTTTGACTCGTCCACGTTGCAGTCACCGAACTTAGACAATATAACAAAAGAGTCATCCAACTTAGATAATATAACGAAAGAGTCATTTAGCTTATACAATATAACAAAAGAGTCATCCAACTTAGACAATATAATTAAAGAGTCACCTAACTTAGATACTATAACAAAAGAGTCATATAACAAAAGATGTTCCTTCCCTTTGTGGTCATCCAACTTAGATAACATAACAAAAGAGTCATCCAACTTATAAAATATAATAAAGAGTCATTTAACTTACAAAATATAACATAAGTGTCATCAAACTTAGACAATATAACAAAGACTCATCCAGCTTAGACAGTATAATAAAAGAGTCATCAAACTTAGACAGTATAACAAAAGAGTCATTTAACAACAATCATACAACAAAAGGCATCCTTTTGTGGTCATCCAAATTAGACAATATAACAAAGAAATCATGCACTTTTGTGAATTTTTCTCTTCTTCTTCTTCCTGTTATGCTGCACATTTGATTGAGATGGCCCAACTTGAGTGACAGTTGGTTGAGAAGGTTGAGATGAAGTACAAGCGTCCTTCTTCTTCTTTCTTCTATATTGTATGGAAACATTCGAAGTTGCTTGTGTTTGATGAGAAGGAGAAGGGTCTGTTGAACCATGTGATTGTGCTAAACATTCACTTTTCTTTGCCTGCAAAAAATGAAAGTTTGTTGTTAGCATGTCATTAACTAAAAATATAATGTATCTAATTACATGCATGATGTATCTTATTATGTTCAGTGCTTCCACATTAACTACATGTCATTTTAACCCTTCCCTTTCTACTCAATTTTCCTTTAGAAGCACCTACCTTCTCCAACTCTTCGGCTTCTTTTCTTCTTTTCTTTTGTGTCCTTGCCTTTTGTTTGTGCATAAATGGAGGAGGATTTATAGGAGTGGGTTTACCAACTATCGGTCATTGCTCTCTTCCATTCAATGGTATATGTCTTTGTCCAGTAGCACTTGTCAGCATATAGGTTGAGATCCTCATTATTCCCCCGAATGCTAGCAATGGCATGAACACAAGGAATTCATGTTAACTGCCATCTTCGACAACTGCACATTCTCATATACATATCTACCACATACTGTGCACCCTCATAATTAACTTGCACTTGTGGGCCACCTGAATATGTCGGTTACCACATAATTGACCACACTTTCAAATCTTTCAACTTGTTGCTGATTTTTGGACAAAGTATGCCAACATTCTTTTTCATTGTTGCTTTCTTCTTTCACAACATTATCATAACTTGGTGCTGACTATTTCCATCATTGTTATAATTAGCTTGTCCCTAGCATCAAGAATATATTTGTTGAAATATCCTGACATATTATTCAGCAACACAACACATTTTGAAACTTCGGAGAAGCAGGCCCTACTCCAACTTGTGCATCTCCTCTGTCTAACCCATTCTCTAGCCTCGGGAAACTTCTTTTCTAATTCATCTAAATAAAATTGCAGACTCTCTGGAACTAAAGCCCTAGCAATGTCCCACGACTATTCTTTTAACTCTTGACTTTTGAACCCCTTTTCCCTAAAATTCCTTCACAGGTGTCTCACACACATTCTGTGCTCAGCTAAAGAATACACATTTTTCACACTATTGACCAATCTCTGTACATAAGCATAATATGCCAAAACAAAAAAATTAGTCCACAATGAATTATAATTAAGCACACAAAAATATAAAATGCATAAATATACCTTTTGTATATCACTCATAAAGATCCATCCGCGTCCATTTTTTAGCTCCAAATCATTCCCTAGGCTCTCTAGGAACCAAGTCCAAGTGGTGTTGCTCTCATTCTCAGCATAAAGCATACGCCAAAGAGAAAGCAATCATTTGCATCAAGGCCTACAACCGTATGTAGTTGACCACCATAATCACCTTTCAAAAATTAGTCATCCAAAAAGACAATAGGCCTTCAACCACTTTTAAAGCTGCCAGACAATGTCTTTAAGCAAATATACATTCCTTTCCACTAAAGGTCTCCAAAAGGACCTAGCATTGTACTTATTGGATTGGTCCTCAATAATTCAGCAATATACCTATATAAAAGTTTATATTGTTCTGCAGCATCACCATGGATTTTCTTCAATGCAGCCTCTTTGGTCCTCCAAGTCTTCATTCTACTTATTGTGTAAGACATTTCTCTCTTAACCTGATCAAACCCTTGAAGTTCCCATCCAGGTGCATTACGAAAATTTGACTCATACTTTTCAGCTAATATTTTTTTAGTCAAATGAAAATTCTTGAACACCTTTGGGCAGTTGTGAGTCAACTTAGTGACTTGACAGTCCAAGTTGTATCTTCTGGGTCTTTCAAGTTTCTTAGGGAAGCCATCACCCTTCATCCACATTTATTTACACACATTGTTATGACCCTTTCTTGTCATTCCATGGGAAATATATTTGGTATCTGTTTGTGATCCCATGGAACTTGTAGACATCTATAAACTCATTTTTGTCCCTAAAAATCATTCCTATATCAAACTTTGGGTCCTTCCTATTTCTCTTAGCACTAAAAGCAGGTGTTCTTGATCTCTTACTTCCTTCATCATCTGTATCAGAAGCTGTGTAGAAGTATTTTGACCCTTCGTATAATAAATCTAGTGTTTAACACAATAAACAATGTTGTTACTGATGGGGTTTTGTGTATATGCATATCTTCGTCAATATCGTGCGAGAAAGTGGTCAGCGCGATTGTAATATCAACCGGAGAGGACGAACGACGAAGACGTCGAGCGGGAGAGTGGTGGCGAGGACAAACGACAACGACGAATGAGAGAGAAAATCACGAGCAGTGACGACGAATTAGGACGGAGACTAACTATCACCGGCAACGACGAACGGCGATGGCGGCGAAGAGCGGCAAAATGGGGACCATGTTTCAAAATAGTGATTAGCAAAAAGTTATGACGAAATGGGAATCAGCAGGGGGATTGGCAAATTAATCGAATTTTTTTACACACATAAAAGAGAAACAATATTTAAATAATATCGTCGACGTGGAGGAGAGATAATACGCTAGAGTGACTACCAAATAAGCAAGAGTACTGGAAAATCGGCGGTAACCGATTATAATAACTGCGCTTGAAAGTTTTTCCAAGTTGGATGGCCTTCATGTTACAAAGTGAAGTTCGGTGACCGCAACGTGAACGAGTCAAAATTGGATGACCTTTTGTTAAATTTTTTTGTTTATGTAGGAGTATAATGTTTTAGAGCCTGTAAGTATAGGATTATATGCTTCATTGTTATTATTCTTTTAATTATTTTAAATCATTGATCATGATAATCCCAACAAAAATAACCATCTCATATTTGCCTCAATGGAATGATATGTGAAATATAAAAATTGGCTTAAATCAAACATCATAAATTGCATGATAATAGAAAATGGGTTCCTAGAAATTTATAGGAAAGTTCGTTATTGCATGCTATATTTTGAACAAAATGGCGACGATGATTAAAATTAAGAAATTAAAATCCGATGATGATGACGATGACGACGATGATGATCCTTAATTATTTAGTTTTTTCAACTAAATAAATTTTAAAAAAATATTAATTGCAATGAGTTAAATTTCAGATACTCATTACCTCATATATAAGAATAATTTATATTTAAAGAATTATATGTATTACTCCCAAAGAACAAAGAAAATACATGCATAACCTAAGTGGTGGCAATTTGCAGCAGATATAACATATGCTCCCCAAAAGCAATTACTCCCAGTCTCGCATGTCATTCAATTCTATTTGTATATTTACCTCTATTTGTATATTTCCCAACAGAATTTAAGGCCTCCAAATTAAATTTCATAACTATTATTATTGAAAATAGACATTTTCACATACCAATCTTGGAATTGAAGTAATCAAAACTTATAACGTTTTCGACACCCAAAAAAAAAACAGTCCAACATTGTGCAGTCATCTAACTGAGCTGTGATTATGGCTCGATTAATCTTATTAGCAAGAAATTGGACATAAAAAGATAGTAAAAAGCAAGCAGTTGCACAAGTTTTGAAATTGGAAATATGTGAAATAAACGTTGAGTACATCTGCATATACATAAGGCCATGTGCACGCTACTCACAGCATTGAAAGAGCAGTAGCCTCCCCGAAAAAGATGAAGTAGATGGTAAGCTATCGACCACTCTCATTAGATTTCCAAGAATCTATTGGAGTTGATGAACATGCTTAATTTACTCCCGGGAGAAAGTTCCATGATCATTGACATTAACACCACCATCCTCCTCACATCAGAGCACATCAGAAAGCTTCACCAGAATGGCTGCATCACTCTCCATAGCCCTCCTCCTACTGGTCCATGCTGCAGCAACATCCTGCGCTCTGCAGCTGCACTTCTACAGGAGCTCATGCCCCAGAGCCGAACTCATTGTGAAGCAAGTGGTCCAGAAGTACGTGCAGAAAGACCCGTCAGTCCCCGCCGGCCTTCTTCGCCTGCACTTTCATGACTGTTTCATAAGAGTACGCTACATTTCCTCTTGCTGCTCTTCATGCCACAATGAACATTTTTCTCTGTAAGATCATATTTTGCCTTTAACAGGGTTGTGATGGGTCTGTGCTCATTGATAGCACCGATTACAACATAGCAGAGAAGGAAGCTCCCCCGAATCTGACACTCAGAACATTTGACCTGATCGACGAGATCAAGGATGAACTGGAGAAGGAGTGCAGTGGGGTTGTGTCTTGTGCAGACGTATTGGCATTGGCCACAAGGGATGGAGTGGCACTGTCAGGGGGAGAAGATTATGCCCTTCCAACTGGGAGGAGGGATGGAACGATCTCTGTGATGGCAGATGTGCACTTGCCCAGCCCTTCTTGGACTGTTCAGGCTGCTCAAAATGCATTCAAGGCCATCAATTTCACTCTGGAGGATCTTACCACACTGTTAGGTATGAGATTATCATAGATCAGTTTTTAGTTGTCACAAAGTTTGGGTGCTATGAATGCATGAAGTTCCCCACAGCAACAAGAGTCACAGGACCCCATTTGGCTTTGTTTCTTTGTGGTTACTGTATTCATTAATGAACATTAAACATGTCGTTCCATGTCAATTATCAAACTTTAATTGTCAGACCACTCTCCAGGATTTCTGACATATGGCATTAGATTTTTTCTCTTTCCCATGTGAATACCCAGTTGTTGGAAGATCTAGTGATAGATTAACATCAACGATAATGGATGATATTGATATTGGCAGTCATGATTGCCATGAAGGACATAAAAACTGTGCCCCTTTGTTTTACAGAAAGTTATGGTTTTGTCAGTTTGTGCTCTGTGATTATTCTGTGTTTAAAATGGCCATCATATCTGAAGATAGAATCCTTGTTTTCACTTACATTTGATGTTCAATTGGAGTTTCTAATAAATCCACAGATTTCGCCTATTGGCAATTTATTATCATGCATCTATCTTTCTTTCTTTCTTTCTTTCTTTTTTTGACATGTTTAGTGAACCCAGAAAGGCTTACAAATAGACTTTATTTTCTTTCAGAAAACATCACTTTTCTCTGTCAAAACGGAAATGACCAACAGAAAAATTGCATCTTTTTATTAGACATGTTGGCATTTTGATTGAGTCTTCCATTTTCAGGTGCACACAGCGTTGGGCTCTGCCACTGTGGGTTCTTCGTCGACAGGCTCTACAACTTCCATAGCACTGGTTTGGCAGACCCAGATATTGATCCTGGCTTGTTCAAGAACCTGACAAAGAAATGCCCCCCAGAGGTTGTTCAGGTGAACAACATAACCAAGGATCCCAAAGTCTTCATGAACCAAGTGTCCACCACTCCATTCATCCTGGGCACTTCGTTCTACCGGGCGGTACTCCATAACAAGGCACTCCTGCATTTAGACCAAAGACTGGCCTTTACTGATATCACAAGCACATTAGCTGCGAGATACATAAACAACCCCAAGCTCTTTATCAGACAATTCTCCAAAACCATGATCAAACTCGGAAATGTCGGTGTGCTGACAGGACACGATGGGGAGATCCGGTTGAATTGTAGAAAAGTAAACAATGATACGTCGAGTGACTATTGAACTTTATCATGATTTTATGAACCAAAGTGTCCTCACACTGAAAATAGTACTTATTGATGGCAACATGAGTCTTATTTTTTAGTGCACTGTAGTGATCAAACGTTGACTGTTAAATTATTTGTCATGTTTATTTAGAATCCTCAGCAGACGCGTTCTGCCAACACATTCTGGCAACAAAATGTGAGTTCCATAATTCAATGGAAAATTTACACAATGGGAGGAGGATCCAGCAAGATCAGTCCATTCAACTTGTGCTTTCTTTAACTTCACTGTTTGATTTAAGGTAAAAGAGGAACAGAGTAATTGCCTCATAACATCATAAGAAATTAAGGTCAGTCCATAAAATTTGTGCTTGCTTGATTTTTGTAATTTAAGGTAAGACACTAACAGAGTAATTACCTCATAACATCATGACAAATTATTGGTGGATTTAGATTGAAGTTTCTCCTTCAGATTAGATGTTAAAATTGTCTTGTTCTTATTTACTATTGAGGTGATGAAGCAGAGCATACATGCACCAGTGATAAAATAGATTCAGTGGAGAAACTTTAACATAAAGTACAGCACAAAGTAAAAGCAGAAAAGGGAAACTTGAAATGACTTCGAAACATAATTAGGTCCCTCTCAGATATAACTTCAAACATTCATTTCCATGGCCTGTTTAAATTAGTTGTTAACGACGGTGCACTTCTTCCGAATTTCGCCTTGGTATCCTGTCTTTACATCAAGCACAATCATCTTTTCCATAGACGAAGCAAACTCTTGGAAGAAATATTGAACGGGACTATTAACCAGCTTTGTGATAATGGAGTAGGCAAGACCATTAGTAGTCAGAGTTGCATCAGATTCGAAGAGACCTCTGCGCCTGAGCAGATTCTTGTAGTATCCAAGATCAAAAGTTGTGAAGCTACCGGGATCCATTTCTACTTCTGTTGTAGTGTCTGTAGGGGTCTTGCACTTGTTCCTCTTCAAAGTCTGAGCATAATGACGATTCAGAGAAGGATCCACATCACCTTTTCCTGTGAAATTGTAGAGCCGGTTGCTGAATGATGGGCAGTGGGAGATTCCAATAGTGTGGGCTCCTTCATTGATCGTCAACTCGTGTTAGTCCATTCAAAATTAATCGAAAAAAAAACTAGAGAATTATATTTGTTGCATGATGCCATCGATATGGTCAGACTTCTACCTGACAGTACCACTAGATCTTTTATGTCCAAGTGTTTGCTGGCAAACAATTCCTGAAGCTGCTTGAAATGGAAAGAAGAGAGTGGCAGAATTTTGTCGGCTTCGGATTTCAGTGAAATTAATCCATCCCTGCGCCCTGTAAGAACATTCCAACTGGGACCTCCCTGTTGCAATCAAAACAGTTCATTTATTTATTACTGAAACAGATAAATGCATGTTGTCCTCTGCATTCTATTTTCTGAATAGTAAACAGTGCACTTAGTAAGTTGGTAGTGATACAAAATGAACAAAAATCCAAGACATATTTTTTTCGACATAAGATTCAAGCAAATTTTCCATGCATGCATGATAAATTTTCCAGTATAACTAAATGCTATTACGTTAACATAAAGAAGAGAAAAAAAGAAGAGCCACTTACTATGGTTACGACTGCATCTCTTGCAACCAAGGCAATGAGGTCTGCGCAGGAAACAACCCCCGGGCATTCATCTTCTAATGCTTTCTTGACTTCATCGATGAAATCGAACCCTTCCAGGGTTAAGTTCGGCTCCGCTTCCTTCTCTGCCTTTGCCTTGCGTGTAGAATCAAGGAAAAGAGATCCATCGCAACCCTGAGCCAAAATGCTAGTAAAATTAAAGCTCACAGGAGCCATGAAACTAAGCAACTGCAAGTACTACTGAACAGCAAGCAAAAACAAAGCACGCACCCTCACAAAACAGTCATGGAATTGCATCCTGAGAAGGTCTGCTGAGAACCCCGGATCACCACGTATTTTCTTGGAGACGATATCACGTATGATCTTCTCTGCATTCGGACAGCTCTTCTTGTAGTACCCCAACTTCAGCTCGGCACTCGCCCAGCAGAACAGGCTGAGCACAACACACAGCAAGAGGCACTTGGCGCCTGCTTTCTGCAGCATTCTGAACAATGGTCAGGGACTTTTCCTTCTAAGGAGAGAATGCAGTCCGATAGAGCTCCTTGTGCTCAGAGGCATCCATCAACACAGATCTATATAGGACTCGTCTATCCATATCTTGTTAATGATGATGGTTGATTGTTTATTAGTTGTTGTCACTTGTACTGGTCCAATTTATGATTGCTGTTACTCACAATTGCTGTGCTGATAAAATATATATTGACCCTGTTCACGTATGCTTGCAACAGTGACATGGTTCCATCTATAATTTAGTAAATGTTTAAGATGATTTATAGGTCCTTATCTATTAATTCTCAAATGTTAACAGTGTTAATCATAATTTATCCAAGAGTCGTTTTTCATATGATTTATTCGGACCGACAGAAGCTATCATACGCATTCGCTTTCGTGGCACCAACAATGTCACGGGTGCTGCTTTTTTTAGCCGCCAATGGGAAGATAAAGATGGGGATAGTCAAACTTGCATACATGCTTCAAAAGATCAATAATGGATAAACACGTAAAAAGAAACAAAAAAAGAAGATAAAGAACTTACCCGTGAAATTTGAATTCAAAATTATATGCTTCGTGGTTCCAAAAAAAAAAGCAAATTCATTAAGATTCTTTGGTACATTAATAAGCTCTTTACGAAAAAAAAAGGTGATAGGTTAATTGGCATTGTCAGAATTATAAAGGATTGACATGTAGTGGTTGCAAAAGTATGTGCATTGCATGGGTCTCCTTCAGATCGTCCAAACGCGTCAAAGTTATACTCCAATTGATAACATAACGTTACGAGAGAAGCAGAAGCTTTTGAACACATCAAGTTGTTGACTGCACTCATTTTTTTTTCTTGTTACGTTTAACTTCAATGCATGTTTGAACATACCAAGCATTACAAACAGGAAAGTGATTTCAATAGTACTATTACCATTTCACTAGCTTCTCTTTAGTATGCTTCATGGTTCCAAAAAATAATAATAAATTCATTAAGATTATTTGGTACATATAATATGCTCTTTACAAAAAAAATTAGGTTAATTGGCATTGTCAGAATCATAAAGGATTGGCATGTAGTGGTTGCAAAAATATATGCATTGCATGGGTCTCCTTGAGATCGTCCGAACGCATCAAAGTTCTACTTCAATTGGTAACATAACGTTATGAGAGAAGCAGAAGCCTTGGCACACATCAACTTGTTGACTGCATGCGTTGAAGTCACTAATTTGGACTTGTTCAGAGACGGACATAGACAACACATGCACGTGAGATTTATAGAACAAATAAGGACCTATAACGCCAATGACTAAAACATGCTACCTAACACGCAGGTCACAAATTGTGGCACTGCACTTGACCTGCAATACATTTTGGTGGAGATATATGTATTTTAGTTTGATCGCTGTGATGCATCTCATAAAGACGACACTACATAATGTGATTAATGGGACAAGTGACAATTCATTGCGATGTAGCTCTAATTGTCGTTTCAGGTCATAAAAAAAGATTACTTCCACTACTGTTTCAAACTCTAAATACTATAGAAACACCCACATCGGGTAGATAATAATTTACAACTTAATTGCAGCTGTAAAAGTTTAATTAATTAAGTGACTAACTGTTAAATTCAACTCCATATACAATCTCAATGGAGAAGGATGCATTCCATACTTGAGTTAGAAGCACAGAAATGAACAAAAACATATTTTTTTCACATTGGGCGATCATAAGCATTTGCACGTTTTATATAGCATTGTTAGTACGTCATATGATTAAAACAATATGTGCATTCGATGATCATTAATTGATTTTTTTATAGTATACACGTAGTATAGAACATATTTTACGATCAAATAGACTAACTAAATTTATTGGGACCATCTCATCTACTCACTGAGTATATATATATATAATATATATATATATATGGCATTAAATGGAAGGATGGAAAGATCAACGATAAAATAGCTATGGGCTATGGGTTATATGTATAATGTATGTGGATAGGGAAATTCTATAGTATACTAAACAGTGGTGCCATTAAGTTTGTAGGTTAGGGGACACATAGCTGTAGGACTTTAGGTGAAATGTCATATTTCATTATCTATTTAAGTTTTCACGGATGCCTTTTGGATTTATATTTCTATATATACGTAACAATTTCAGAAAAAGTGGTGCAAATAGGTTTTGTTGATGTGATAGAATTATTTTTTTTATAATTTCAACAATTTTGAGAGATATATTAAATGAATTAAATAATTTTGTGTTATTTCAAAAAAAAATTGGTTTTTAGTTACATAGTTTAAAATTTATTTAGATATAATAAATGATATTAGTTTTAGTTTGTTCATTAATTATCATATTATATTTAGGAAATGAAGTTTATTTTCTCAAGATTTATATTGTATTTTTCAAGTTGACGTACATATTTTACATTATCAAATTGCGAAAAGTGAGAATTATTTTTAAAAAAAATAATTTTACCAAAATGAACAAAAATAATAATTGATATAAAACACCAAGGGAAAATAAGTTGGTAAATTGATAATAGTAGTTTCGTCCTGTCCGTGAAATAAGGCCCGTGCTTCACGGTCGCATCTGACTTTATTCTTTACAATTAAGTAAAAAGTAGCATATTCTTTTTAAGCAAATAGTTTTTTTACTTAATTTAATGTTCAGTATAATAAAAAAAAGTCAATTAAACTTATAAATTCGACAGTAAGGAAATACGCTGAATATGAAACTTTCTTTTAGATAAAATTAAATTCGATCGTTTAAGAAAATAAATTGAAGGACCATCTTGATTTTGACATAGAAATATCCCTTCATAGTAATTTTCATATCATTTTATTAAAAATGACGTATCACTTGCACATATGCATGCCGAGATAAAATTAAAGTTGTGTTTATTGGGCTGGATAACATAAAACCAGGCTCAATTTGTCAAATATATATGCACGAGTGCAGCACGATCGCGCGATAAGTTATGAGTTGGGCCGTTGAACACGATTGCAAGCCGAGACATTAGTATGTTAATAATATTATATAGATATTATTAGTATATATTATATAAGAATTTAAAACAACTTTTCATAATTTATGGAATAATAATAAGTTATTTTAAAAAATATATTCATATTTGAAAGGGAAAAAAAGTAAAAAGATTGTAGATTAAGATAAGAGGAACTACAAGAGAAAGAGAGAAGGCCATCAACAAAATGAAAGATATAGAGAAGGAATGGGGAATTGCAAAGAGAAAATGACTAAAAAAAAATAATAAATATAGTAAAAAAAGTATACATTGGAAATATATGCCAATTAAATATAATAATTAATATTTATCAACTTGAATATCTTCAAAGAAAATATACATTTTGCACATAAGTTTCAAATTTTTAAGCTCATTTAAAAAATATGTTCTAGAAAAACAAAAACTAATATTTTTTATAATATTATATTTCTTACTTAAAAAATATATTATTTTTTTTCTTTTCAGTTAAATGAACACTTCTTTTTTTTTTAAAAAAAAAAGGTTCATTCATTCATATATGTAACTAACCAGCACTGTCCTGGTACAAAAATGATGAGAGGCCATGAGGTATTAAGAAATTACATCGTCCTAGATTAGCTAGATAATTCACTGCTTTGTTGGCTATCCTGGGTATATGGAGAGTTTCATATTGGTCAAAAAAACTCAAAATATTGTAGATATCAGAAAGTAAGTTTCATAGTCTCCAAGGCACAGATTTGCTTCGCTCCAGTAGGTGAATAAGTGTAATGCAATCAGATTCAATGCAGATCTTCTTGAAGCCCATCTTCGTGCATCTGGTAAGCCCCACCCCCACGCTTCTGCTTCTAAAGCTGAGTAGAATGTCTTATGTGTGGCCCCTGCAGCAGTACAGTTTGTGTTAGGTAATTTAATTAGATAACATGCTCCCCCCCCCCACACGTTTGTTAGGTCTTTAAATTACCCATCTGAGTTCAATTTGACCTAGTTTAAATGTGGAGGCACCCAACGTACCACTCTGTGGTCGTTAGGGATGGTTGGGGTTCCCTCAGAATTGTAGATTGCTCGGGCATGTTCATCAACTGCCGCCAGAGCTCTCAGCCACACCGTTTCAATAGTTTGTTGTTTGGAACTGAAATGCTTGTCATTTCTCATGCCCAAGATACCCCAAAGATAGAAGGCTAACAAAGATAGTATAAAAGTTCTGTATTCTGGCATAAGGTTTTGTCCTTCTCTAATCCAATCTCCCTCCACCCAGGTGTTAATGTAGGAGAATGAAAAGTTCATCCTTTGCTAGAAGATTGTCCAAAGTTTACTACTGATGGAGCACCCAAAGAAGAGATGGGCACTAGTTTCAATTTCCAGGCCACAGAGGGTACAAGCTGGGTTTATGGAAGGATCAAATGCTAACAATAAGTTCTTGGTAGGCAATCTGGAGTGTTTCAGTTTCCACAAGAAAACATGTATTTTGTGTGGTGCATGAATGTGCCATAGTTTTTTCTACCCCAACCAACTAGAGCAATGTGACCTTTGAACTGGTGCAGAGATAAATTTGTAAATTGACTTTGCATGAGCTGAACCAGTAGGGTCTGTGCTCCAAATCCACTTGTCATCACAGGGATAAGCAGGTATGTGAATAGAAGTAATAGGCAGTTGTAAATCATTGCTAAAGAGGGATTCTAAAAGAGAAAAGTTCCAAGAGTTCTCAGCAATTAGATCAGAGACTGTCATGGAATGAAGGGAGGGGTATTGCATATTGATATAGGTAGGCTTAAAGGCTAGGGGAATGCTAAAAAGTCAAGGGTCCCTCGTGATATTAGTATGTCTTCCATTACCCACTAGAATTTTCAGTCATAGTTTGACTTTTTCCATAGTATTGAGAAAGATTTTCCAAGACCATGCAGTGTGTGTTTAAATTGGAGCAGGACCAGGGGTGAATGTTGCCATATTTATTTGACACCAGTGCTATCCAGAGGTCCTGACTCTCATTCAACACCGCAATTAACTTTTTTGTTAGTAAAGAAGCTTGGATGTTAGCCACATTTCTTATGCCTAAACCTCCACTGTGTTTGGGTAATTGTACAGTGACCCAATTTATCAGGTGACAACTTCTTTTACTTCCATCAGGGGACCAAAAGAAAGATCTAGTTAAACGTTCTAGTGACTCAAGAATTCCTCCTGAGAAGTGCATTGAGTTTAAGGTGTAGTTTGGAATAGTGTTGAGGGCTGATTTAATCAAAGTAGACTTACTAGCTTGTGTTAATATTTTATGTTTCCATCTTGACAATTTATTTGAGAATTTGTCTACTAAGAAGCATTGGTGCTTGTTGTTAAGAAACTTGTAGGATATATGAACCCCTAAGTACATGAATGGGAAATTTCCTATTGCCATACCCAAATGTTGTTTGATTTTTGCTTTCCTTTGAGTGTTGAATTTCTTTGGGAGGAAGATTTTTTATTTCTCAAAATTAATTCTTTGGTTTGTGATTAGTCCATAATTTTTTATGATAGAGTTCAATTTCTTGCAGTTTTTTACTGTTGCAGCTAAGCAAATAAGGATATCATCAGCAAACAACATGTGACTTAGAGAGAAGGTGTTTAGTTTAAAAGGTTTGATGGATGAGTTAAGTTCTACCTGTTTCATAAAAGAAGAGAGCAATTGGGAAATAATGATGAAGTGGTAAGGTGAGATAGGGTCCCCTTGTCTAATGCCACAATGACTAATGAAAGGAGAGGATAAAGAGTCATTAATGCTACAAGTGAACACTGGTGATGTGATACATGAATGAATCCATCCTATGAATTTATGTGGGAAGTTCATGGAGTTTAGAATTTGGATAATGGCCTGCCAGGAAACTCGATCAAAAGCTTTTGCCATATCTATCTTAATAAGCATGTATTTATCCCTCTCTTTTTGGATTGAGTGAGCTAATTCTTGAGCTATTAGGGTGTTACCTTGTATGGATCTCCTTGGTATGTAGGCTGATTGAGCTGGGTCAATTAGGTTTCCAAGAAGGGGTTTGATTCTGTTTGCAAGGATTTTTGCAATGATCCTATACAAAACATTGCAAAGTGCAATAGGTCGACAGTCACTAATCAGCTTTGGGTTCTTTGCATGAGCTGTACTAGTAGGGTCTGTGCTCCAAATCCACTTGTCATCATAGGGATAAGCAAGTATGTGAATAGAAGTAATAGGCAGTTGTAAATCATTGCTAAAGAGGGATTCTAAAAGAGAAAAGTTCCAAGAGTTCTCAGCAATTAGATCAGAGACTGTCATGGAATGAAGGGAGGGGTATTGCATATTGATATAGGTAGGCTTAAAGGCTAAGGGAATGCTAAAAAGTCAGGGGTCCCTCATGATATTAGTATGTCTTCCATTACCCACTAGAATTTTCAGTCCTAGTTTGACTTTTTCCATAGTATGGAGAAAGATTTTCCAAGACCATGCAGTGTGTGTGTTTAAATTGGAGCAGGACCAAGGGTGAATGTTGCCATATTTATTTGACACCAGTGCTATCCAGAGGTCCTGATTCTCATTCAACACCGCAATTAACTTTTTTGTTAGTAAAGAAGCTTGGATGTTAGCCACATTTCTTATGCCTAAACCTCCACTGTGTTTGGGTAATTGTACAGTGACCCAATTTATCAGGTGACAACTTCTTTTACTTCCATCAGGGGACCAAAAGAAAGATCTAGTTAAACGTTCTAGTGACTCAAGAATTCCTCCTGAGAAGTGCATTGAGTTTAAGGTGTAGTTTGGAATAGTGTTGAGGGCTGATTTAATCAAAGTAGACTTACTAGCTTGTGTTAATATTTTATGTTTCCATCTTGACAATTTATTTGAGAATTTGTCTACTAAGAAGCATTGGTGCTTGTTGTTAAGAAACTTGTAGGATATATGAACCCCTAAGTACATGAATGGGAAATTTCCTATTGCCATACCCAAATGTTGTTTGATTTTTGCTTTCCTTTGAGTGTTGAATTTCTTTGGGAGGAAGATTTTTTATTTCTCAAAATTAATTCTTTGGTTTGTGATTAGTCCATAATTTTTTATGATAGAGTTCAATTTCTTGCAGTTTTTTACTGTTGCAGCTAAGCAAATAAGGATATCATCAGCAAACAACATGTGACTTAGAGAGAAGGTGTTTAGTTTAAAAGGTTTGATGGATGAGTTAAGTTCTACCTGTTTCATAAAAGAAGAGAGCAATTGGGAAATAATGATGAAGTGGTAAGGTGAGATAGGGTCCCCTTGTCTAATGCCACAATGACTAATGAAAGGAGAGGATAAAGAGCCATTAATGCTACAAGTGAACACTGGTGATGTGATACATGAATGAATCCATCCTATGAATTTATGTGGGAATTTCATGGAGTTTAGAATTTGGATAATGGCCTGCCAGGAAACTCGATCAAAAGCTTTTGCCATATCTATCTTAATAAGCATGTATTTATCCCTCTCTTTTTGGATTGAGTGAGCTAATTCTTGAGCTATTAGGGTGTTATCTTGTATGGATCTCCTTGGTATGTAGGCTGATTGAGCTGGGTCAATTAGGTTTCCAAGAAGGGGTTTGATTCTGTTTGCAAGGATTTTTGCAATGATCCTATACAAAACATTGCAAAGTGCAATAGGTCTATAGTCACTAATCAGCTTTCGGTTCTTTTTCTTAGGAATAAAAACTAGTGAAGTGTGGATCCAATTCTGAGGTAATTGATTTGAGTTGAAAATGATAGAATTTCAAGTGTTATTCCTGGGCCAAGTACATCCCAATACTGTTTATAAAACTCTGTGTTGAATCCATCAAGACCAGGGGCTTTCCCTAAAGGCATTGACCACAGACACTGCTTTATCTCAGCAGCATCCATTGGTTTGAAATGAACACTTTTTAATTTACTCAGTACCTTCTGATCATTGCGTGGATACATATTAGCCAATAATACAATATACATACTTTATTCATCTTTTTAGTTATGCTTTATTTTTTATCAGTGGATGAGAAAATTAGGACGAGCAAATGTGTAATGACCCAAGGCAAAGGCCAAGGGATAGTCCCACATGGACAAAACACGGAGGTGGTGATAGGCTTATAAGTGATGCCTCCCAATCATTCTTGACGCGTTTTAAATCCGTGCGGGCCAAGGGTCCAAAGCGGACAATTTCATGAATGGGGATGGAAAATTTACAAATGGTATCAGAGCCTGCCTCACGTGCTCACTTGAACCATGTGGGACCCCTCAACAAGGACGTTGAGCCTCCGAGGGGGGAAGAATGTAATGACCCAAGGCAAAGGCCAAGGGATAGTCCCACATGGACAAAACACGGAGGTGGTGAT
>LTAE01003269.1:0-11673 GCA_001647135.1 Pontederia paniculata
CCGCAGCGCCGTGCGCTAGTGCTGCGGGCCTTGGCCCACGCGCCTGTGCTTGGCGGTTTTTCTTTTTTTTTTAACCGAACAATCACTTTTTAAAAAAATAGTATATATTCGAGAAATTATAAAAAAAATGTGTACTATATTTTCTATTGATAATAATACAATTGACAATAAAGAAGTTTAATTTTTCGTTCCTCGGTTATGGTCATATAATCCAAGGTGCAAATTTAATTAAATTAATTTGCACAGCCAAAACGAAAAAAAAAAGTTACTAGAACGAGAAAAACTTTCGTGACTCTGATACCATTGTAAGTTTTAGAATGACTTTTAGAAATTGGTATTATAAATACCTCGCAACGAAAATACTAGTTCTTCCATGTTCTATTGACGTCGTGTTTGTACCATCGTCGGAGTCTTGATCACAGGAGGAAGAAGATCACTTGTTCACGATCTAGAGTACCACGGTCTGACAAAGTTTGGACAATACCTGCACATCAAAGCAACAAACACGACTCTATGGTGATGAACTTCTTTTCGTAGAAAGCCACCCGGATCGGTTTCGGCAACCGCACATGTTGTGTGCAACTGCAATGTGCAGTTTCATGTCATGCACACAACCGCAACATGAGATTCTTTGAATGCCCATGAAGGGCGGTTATGTCCAACACTACTATATGTATATCAATTAATTTGAGAAAGTTTCATTCGAATTTTAGATATGCCATTTATGCCGCCATATCTGTCCGATTTATGTTAATCCATAATCATCACGTTATCCATGGTAATTTTCCGTGGGAGAAAGAAAAATATATAAATAGCATTTGGCGGGGCCCAAATGCGCCCACATTAAACTATGAGTTGCCACCGAGCTCAATTAATTAACAACAAGTAAACTTCATAGTGCATTTATTATTTTAATATAAAAAATAATATGTTGTGAAAAAAAAACAAAAAAATAAAACAGTATATTCGAGCAATATTAATTTACATTTACACATTTTAAAGTACACAAAATATTAGTGAATATGAAAAATCAAGACGTCATGATTATTGCTTTGACAAACATGAACAATGTGTAATTTTAAAGATTAAGTTTTCATGAGTATACAATTTTAATGACCGAAAAAGATCATTTAAGATATAATTATTTGTGAACACTCCGTAAAACTTAAGATAAAGAAAAAGTTAACCATTGAATTAATTCGAGAGTTGGGAAAATGAATGGACATGAAATGCAGTTAAAACAATATCCATTTTAATTTGTTAAAATAAAAATTTAGATAATGTCAAGGAACGTAGCTATGCCTTGTGGCACATATCCAATCTTAATTCGAACCAAAGTTGTTTTGAGCAATACAAAGATTTGAGGATTTCATCGATTTAAGACTCCTTAACTTATAATAATTAGTGGATATAATTTAATATTACCATTTATAATTAGTTTATGACAAGCGTGTATGTTATTTTTATTTCTAATTACGTTTTCTTGCATATCCAATTAATTATTGTGCATCTAAAATTTAGAATAATTTTTCTTTTTCAATTTACTAATTCTTCCACACTTTTTTTTCTTTCAACATTCATCATTATCGTAGTTAATTCTTCTTTTTATCAATATAAAACTTTCATTTTTTTCTCAAAATCAATGTGAATCTCAATATTAGCAATGAAAAAATACACGTTGAATCAATTTATTATTGTTAAGTAGCATAAATTCATATATTTTGATTAAATCAGGAGGTCAACATGTTTCTTTTATAGTCACTCCAGAAAAATAAACGAAGATATTACAAATAGAATTCATCCTTTGAAAATATAGAAAGAAGATTACAAAAATAAATAATTAAGAACTCAACACCTCGACTTGATGATAGTCTTCTTCTGAATATGCTCAGCAACAATATCTTCTTTTCTAACTTTAGACTCTTTCAGAAGTGAAGCTTGAAGTTTGAGGCTTGTTGCATCTAATTCAAGCTTGTTCCTCTCATGTTTATTTATAGCTTTTCAATAGGTAAGCAAAATTCTAACAATGCCAAACTTCGATTCTTAGCAAATATAACTCAATCCATGGTCAAACTCCTCCAAATATAAGGTTTAATAGCTTCAAAAAGATACAATTTTAACTAAATCTTGAAAGTTTTATGGCCCGTGATAGAATTGTCATGACATGATTGAAGCATAAAAACACATTTTTCATATTGTCACGACCTATAAAATAACTTTCACAGTTGTGATCGCAGCTAAAAACTCTTCCCAGGTTGTCACGAGCAGTGAAATAGATTTTGCGGCTGTGATCGAGGCAAAAAGATTGAATTTGGAGGTTGTCACGACTCCTCAAATGGCTTTCACGGTCGTGATCGAAGCTAAAAAATCTCATCTGAAGTTGTCACGGATCGTGAAATGACTTAATGACCGTGATATTCTGTTGAAGACATTCCCTAGTCGTGATGATGGAGTTATGAGCCATGAAATGACGAAAAGTTGCAATTTTTGTTTGTCATGGGCCGTGACATTAGTTTCACGACCGTGACCGTAGGTTCAAGTATATATAGGAACATCAAAATTCCAATTATGGGCTCATTTTAACTCCAAATTGAGTGTCATTATTTTAGTATATTCGTTTCTTCATCCTCTTGCTTCCTAGAAAATCAAAATAAATAAATTGGGTAATTTTATGACTCAATAAATAAATGCAAATAGCACATAACATTATGCATGCAACGTAAAAATGAATAAAAAATAAATTGAATATGCTATAAAAAAATATGACTAAATTGGTATGAATCAAACTTTCACAAGTTTAAAGTCTTACTTGTTCTCAAGCAAAATTCCAAACTATTGCATCATAACATGTATCTTGAAGACCAATACTTTCCTTGCACCATCTTTCTCCTAATCCTCACTAACAATGCACTTTCATCAATATTTCTTCTTGATAGAATTTCTAATCCATAAACAATTGAAACAATCCATCCCAACTTATGAAAAAAGTCTATCAAGCTACAACATTAATATTGAAGGTAGAAGTATCTCTTAAGCTTGTACTTTTAAGCAATAAGAGTACTCGTAACTCTTATTTTTATGAGTTCTAACTTTTAATCTGAATTGCACAAGAAAGTCTATGTAACCAGCTTTCATCGATGCATGACAGATAAGATGACCTTAGGTCATCAGGATTTAAGAGTCACCTACGGATTTACTTGCACAAATTTTCCTAGGTTATGAATGAATGATTCGAACTAGGTAGTTAAGTTAGCCTTTTGACGCTTCTCCAATTTGCATAAGGTGGTTCGTGTAGAGGACTTTCAACTAATGACTCAAAGATCAGATGACCTTAGGACAATAGGTATTAATAATCACTATATACTATATAAGAATATATGTCTTATAAGAAATTTTATTATATAAGTTAAATGTATGTTAAATCTTAAAAATTATATTTGATGAAGGAATTGAGCGTCAGTTAAAAACATAAGTGTGCATCTTGAATACCAAATATCTCATATATAATATATCTTCAATAACAAAAGATTATTCATTATATATTTAAAAACAATATTGGGTCGAGCCCTTCTAGCCCGATCGAGCTCATGCTCATCGGGCTCATGTTAGGGTGGCTCGATCTAGCCCGACCCTAGTATGTAGGGCCGTCTTAAGAGCTTGCCTAAAGAAAAACTATATTAATAAAAAAATATTTAAATTTAAATAATATCTTATTGCCAATGAGATTTAAGGAATATTAAAAAATAATAAATAATATAATGATTATAATATTTTTTTCTAAAGTCAATAACAAATTAATCAATAAGGCATTACAATTCTTTAATGATAAAGACTACATTTGCATTAATTGTGAAAAGAAATAGTTAAAAAAAATATTTATTTGGTTAGGAATTAAATATTATTGAAAGAAAAAAAAATCAATTGGAAAGATTGATAAATGGAAAGAAGAAGAAAACATGTAGTTATTTCAAACTAATAAGGATTTTGGTGCACAATTAAAAGGAATATGGTAATAGAAAAAAAAATTCAAACAAGAAGAACATATACACCTGCCATAAATTAATTATTAATAACTTAATATTATTAGTATACATATAATTAAATATTGGAGACCTTAGTTTTAGGTGGGCCTTAAGCCAAGGCTTTAGTTGCCTCACCCTTGAGCCGACACTATTGGTACGAGCATGAGTGTCGAGCCGGATCGGGCTCGGCTTGGGCCAGCCTAGATAGGAGCCGTGCCTTGACAATTGGCTCAGCCTAAGCTCCATCCTTATTGTCCTCATTATAGTCCTTTGAATTTAGACCTTGTTGTGCGCAATTAATCTACAATTTTTAGTAATGTCCCAAAAGTAGTTTGTGGGCTTATTATCCTCAGTATGGTCATTTTAATCGTAGCAAGGAGTCCCCAACCATAGCAACCTAAAACAGGTCGTAGTAAACCCTATATGACTATAGCGAATTCATGGGATTATCAGATTGTTTCACTACTGTTGCACCTTAGCATAGGGCATTTCCGTATGGTCTAACCGTAGTAGTCACATCCTAATCGTAGCGAACATATGGTCAACTGTAGCGCCCATATTTTTAACCGTAGTGTAATTTAGTTTGATCGTAGCATGTTTAAATGTTATATTTTCCTATGTTTAAATGCTATATTTCCTTATTGAAATGATGTATGATACTTTATTCTCTATGATTTAATATACAAAATATTATTTGATGTATCACAAGCACCTACAAATCATTATGCATGCTTAGTCCATTAATGAAATGCCATGAGTGAGGATTGAACCCAAGACCTCAAGGTGTTAGTCAAAGTCATCTATCCACTTAAACAATTAGATAATTATATTATTTTTTTAATATTTATTTTATTTATTGACTGCACCTACTAGTGTATATATACACACACACAACATATATATATATATATATATATATATATATATATATATATATATATATATGTATATATACACTTTCAGCGTCTCTCTTTATTTTTGTTTATGTGAAACTATTCATTGAACTTTTATCTTAAATCATTATAGACTAACTACGATCCAATTCAGAAATGTGCATTTTCAATTGGATTCAGATATCGAAAACCCTTTTGGGAAAGGAACATATTTGGGCTGTATGATAGCGCAATTGGCATCTTACAGTTGGATATTATAATCACATTTATTGACATCATTGAAGTCTAAAAGGTTATTCCTAAAGAATATTATCGGCCGACATTGCACAACTGAGAGAACAAATCTTTTTTCTTTATTTTTTTGTGAAGTGGGTTGGTCAGTGCTTCATCCTCAGCAAAAGAAACAGCAATAGCTCAATAGCTCTCAAAGGCTAGCGAATGTTTTGAGTAACCCTTTCCTTTTATCATTAATGATTATCTCAAATATCAGCGATTTTTTTTAAAATAAATTTAGTTAACACAATTAAATGAGAACTATGTCCTGCCATCAACAAAAAATTAATAACATCAATTTTAATTTTTACAATTATTAAAATTAATATTTATTATTTTTATTCGAATATTAAATTAATTAAGTGTCAGTAGCTTTGAAGATTGTTGTATCTAAATTGAAAAAAAAAAGTGATTTATACATTAGAAAATATGAAATCGAGAAAGAAGGAAACATAAACCGTAGATATGTTGGAGAGAAATCGATCTGAGGAAGGGTGAATCAGCAGAAGTAAGAAGGGGAATTTTTTTTAACGAGCCGACAGACGGGTTCTGATGGTTTAAAGTTTAAACTTACGAGAAGCGAGGGTAAAGCCGTTATTACAGTGTTGGGCCTGCCTGTACCCTGCGTTTTTGGGTTGGGCTCATTACAATACCCACTATGTGAAAATCTCATCATGTGTTATTGATGACAGTAATATTTGAAGTTTTGAACCATCAAATATTACTATAATTGCTAACCCACTAAATTTTCAAATGTTATTTCTCTTTAAAAAAATCCGTCACTTTTAATATAGTGTGTGCAGCGCAATAGAAAGTAACGACACTATATGTACCAAAAAAATTGAACATTATTCATTTGTATAGAAAGTAACGACACATTCCTTTTCTCATATATATATATATATATATATATATATATATATATATATATATATTATGAGGCACACACACCTATATGCAAGTCCATCTCATTGATTTAGTCCTAAATATGGCTTAAAATATGAAACATGTTATGCTTGTATTATTTTTATTGTATTATAATTGAAAGATGAATCCACATCTATATGCGGATCCACCTTTGGTTTAGTCGTAAATATAGCTTAAAAGATGAAACATATCATGCTTGTATTGTTTCTTATTGTATTATAATTGAAAGATTAATTAAGACAACTCTAAGCACATCTAAAGATGATGGAGAAACTAAGTCCCATACTTAAGATGGTGTGCGAGTTTCTGGAAAATATAAATCCCTCATCTTAATTGGTATGTTAGTTTCATATGCCCTAAGAGTGAAAACATGAAAGGTACAAAGTGTATCTTTGATATGATCAACCTAAAGAAAAAGGTGTGATAATGACCCTTAATCAAAGTAAGATAATATAAAGGACATGTGACGCGAGGACGACTTATGCGAAAGTTAAAAGTTTAACTTCTAAGATGTCATATAATAAGAAAATGAAAGTTGAAGAAAGAAATATGAACGATAAAGTCAATGCTAATTATGATATTTATGTCTAAAGATGCATTATATTGATAATGCTAAGTATATGGTGTATTATATCAATAATGTAAAGTAAAGTAAAGTTAAGATGAACTGAATATAACATTATATCGATAATGCATAAGCAAGATAAGAAGATAAGCAAGATGAAAAAAAAAGATTTGAAGTTAAGTCAACAAGCAAAATTGTTTAAGAAGCTAAATTAAATAAAGATTAATAATCATATGTTGACCTTAAGTATGAGTCAAAATCTATTTAATGCTGCATATTTATTTTACTGTCATATGCATGACATATAGGTCATTGCATATATAAGTGATATAATTCACTTATTTTTAGATACATATTTTAATGAGATGGATGCCCCTTACTTCTGAATCATGTAGGCGAGAAGGAATAATAATGCTTATGATGATGATGTTGTTCATGATAAATGCAGTCCATGGTTATGTTTATGGATTTGTTAATTATGATATGTCATGTTGTATCAAACCTATGCATGTATCACCTTTGGGCCTTTGATGTATCTTTCCTTGAGTAGTCAAGTCATCTTTATGAATAAGTTTGTGTATGTTTAAAGATCAAAATTTTTAAATCAAGTTATCTATTAATCGAGTTTTATGTCTTTCGTTTATTCACACGCATCAATGGTAAGTCAAGGTTCATTGTGGTGTAGTGTTTCGGGGACTGTACTAAGCACGTGACATATGTTGATTTGTCCGCATGACGCGGCACATTTTAGGGGTTACACTTACTGCTTAAACTTTATCATTTAATTTAAGCATCATATTTTTTTTTTAAAGTCCACCATGCATAAAGGACATCATCTCCCTTCACCTACGTTTAACAAAGCCCTTTTCTCAAGACTGTAATCCACAACACTATCAGGTGCAATGCTATCGACTGTAACAAAATTAAGCAAATTAGCTCTTTCGTTCATCAAATTCTGCACTTCTTCATGGTTGCCTTGTACCCAAGGATGCTGCTTGTACCTTCTCAACCTCTCCAGTTCGTCAGCAACCTCCTTCATAGTTGGCCTCTCTTCTCCTCTAACATATAAACACCGCATGGCAAGAGCAGCAACGTCTTGTAGCAGCTCCATTTCTTCTAATTAATTCAATATTTGGCTGTCCATGATATCTTGAACCCTGTTCTTTTTAAACGAAGTGATAAAAGCTGCTGCGAGGCCTTTGTGTTCTTGATCAAAGTAGAGATCTTTCTTGGCCGTGTGGAGTTTTTTTTTTTTTTTTTTTTTTTTTTTTTTTAGAACTCGGGGCTACTAGCTCCCGGTCCCTCAACCCGGGACACACCCCTGCTAACCAGGTGTGCCAACCAAACTTGGTTGGCCGTGTGGAGTTTAAGTAGCACTACGCCGAAGCTGTACACATTGCTTTTCACTGTCAACTGACATGTCTGCAAGTATTCCGGATCCAAGTAGCCCCAAGTGCCCTGAACCAGTGTTGCCAATTGGTTCTCGTCTTTGGTGCAAGTTTTGAAGCACCAAAATCTGAAACCTTGGCGCTGTATGTATCATCCAGGAGAATGTTAGAAGATTTCACATCTGCATGAACAATTGGAGGTGAAGCAGATGAATGCAGGTAGGCGAGTGCGTCGGCTGACTCCGTGGCACTTCGTAGACAAATATCCAATGATATCGGATTCTGGCGACTCTTGTCATGGATGTAGTGGAAGAGAGTGCCATTCTGGATGAATTCATAGACCAACATCGGCACTTCCACCTCCAAGCAACAGCCTATGATCTTGACAATGTTCTTGTGGTTAATCTGGGACAAGATGAGCATCTCTTTTGCAAATTCTTTTGTTTGGTTCTCGTCCGTAACCTTTGATCTTTTGATGGCTACTACTCTGTTGTCATCCAAAATCCCTTTGTATACCGTCCCGTAGCCTCCTCGTCCGAGAATTCTGCTGTCATCGTCCGAGAATTCTGCTGTCATCGAACTTGTCTGTAGCCTTCTCTAGTTCTTCCTCGGTGAATATCTTGAATGCTGCAACTCCTTGTGATCTGATCTGCTGTTGCAGGACTATACCTCCATTCTGTTTGAAGAACTGTTGCTTTGCTCTTATGAGCTTTCTCTTCTCCATTCCCAGGTAGATCCAGGGGCCGACAACCACCAAGAACAAAATGCCAGCGCCGATTCCTGTCCATGCACGTTATAAGTGTTTCTAAAACATTAACTGCTAAATATAAACGAGAGGAATTCACTGCAAGCTACTGTAAAATTAAGGATTTGTAAGTATAAATGAGAGGACTTCTGCAATCCTGCACTAACATAAAACAAAATATAATACGATATATATATTGATCATTTGTTACCTATAAGCATTTTTAGATACAAAGGAAGCTTATGTTGATCATTTGTCTCTGCCACACATCCATTTTCTTTGATAGCGTTACCACTACTGCCCGGCTCGCATATGCAAGTGTAACTTCCGAGCGTGTTGGTGCAGTTCCCATAGCATGGGTACTTATCGCGAGAGTCGCATTCATTAATGTCTGTTGTACCAAAAGGTGATATGATCAACATCTGCTCGTCAACAATAATCCAGAAATATGATCGATACAGCAGGAGAATATATACATTATTTTGCGAACGTACCTTGACAACCATCAACGAGGTACGGGTTGCCTTCGTATCCGCTGGAGCAATTGCAGCGGTACCCGGGTCCGTTGGTCGAGTCGTAACAGGCGCTGTTCTTGGCAACGCACGCATAAGTCGATTTGTTGAGCTTTGCCTCCTTGCAGCTCCCACCATCTACGACTGCCCAATCCAACACCACCGGCAGCCCTTCTTTATGACGCCGGAAAAAAGCATCGCCGACGAGATCCGCGGAGTTGAACTCGTAGGCGTCCTGGCTGGCAAGAAAGGCGTAGCTGCATGGGTTAGGGTACAACACGCCTGTGTTGTTATAACTTTTATCAAACCAGGGGAAAATAACTTTGAGTCTTTTGGGTATGGAAGTCTGGCAGCAGCCGAAGCCGATGCAGGAGCCATTGGTCACAGTGAGGTCGCACATGGCGATGCATCTGTTGCTCAAATCATTACCGTCGGCCGTAGTGCCACCGGAAAACGCTAAAGTCTTGCAGCCGATGGCTGTGAACTTGTTACGGATATTGGAGAACGTATACAGCCCTCCCGCTTCAACTGTACCATCTGTAGAGGCATCGGTTTCGCTGGATCTATTGTAACAGGCGTAGATGGTGCGATTGTATCGCACAATAGCTTCGCTTGTGAGTAAGGATATGTCGATAACGTTGTTGGTTATGAAAGCTTTCGGCGGATCATAATGGGTGTCGTTGCAGCCGACGCTGAAGCCTTCCCTGTAGCATCCCGGTCAATACCAAAGGGATGGGGGATACTGATATTCCCACAGCTGTCTCTGCAGTGTGCAGGTGCAGTGGCGGCTGCTGCAGCAGCTGCAAGTATGATCAGAAATATTAACACATGAAACAGGATTAATGATGGAATAAAAGACATTCCTAGATCAAGAATTGACTATATATATATGGCGACTATATATATGAGTTCAATGGAGGTGCTACACCACATATCTTATCAACCGTAAGATGTTAAATATCTGATAGATTTAACATGTAACAAACTATTTAAGAAAGAGAATATCTCATATCTATCGTATATCCAACATTTTACCTCTATTTTTTTCTATATATATGTATATATTATTCATTTTACTTGTGATCAAAGCCTTGTCAAAAATAGATTTCCTTTGTGCCATGCTCCCAAGAAATGAAACGCCGCCCACCAAAGAAGAAGGAGATCTCCTCCATCGCAACAAGAAACGACCCAAGGGCAACCTGAGCACATCCTTGCTCGCTGAAGACTTTCCTCCATTGCGATTGATGCGTGTTAATTATGCATATAAAATTGCTAGCAAGTGCACTAGTCGTATCAAGTAATAGTTCAACGGTGAGTTGAGTATCAATCCCACGAGAAATTTATTCTACCAATATCTAACCCAATATTTTAATGAGAGGGGTACATTGACTTTGAAGAATTTATTGATTATAAAAATAAAAAAATTAAATAATGGTAAAGATTTAACAATTAAGCGTGAGAATGATGACTTGAGCACTGGATTTGGATAAATAAATAAGAGAAATCTGAGTTTTAATAAATCAAGTTAGATTTTAATCTTTCTCAAGAGAATTAAGTTTTACTGAAATTTAGATGTCCTATCCAGGATTCATCTACTAAATCAAATCCAATAAGATAATCGTTCCTATACAGGATGACAACTCTCTTATTAGGATTTTGAAATGCATTAATTTGTAAAATCTAGACTATAGATCGTTCCTATCCAAAATGATAATTCCACAGATCTCACATCCAACATTCCTATCTAGGATGACATCAGATGTGACATGCAATGTATAAAGAATTAATAATTTCCTAGATCTAATGCCTTACAAATAAATCATTCTTATCCAAGATGATAACTTATTTATACATCATTAATCAAGAAAATATTTCATAGGAATCCAACAAAACATGCGCAAAAGATTGAAAATAACTTAAATTAATATTAACAAAATCTAGGATTTCTCAGTTTCCCTTTTTACAATAAAAATTCTCCAAAAGAAAATAAATATAAAACATGAGAGTTCATCCTCTGTATAGATAGGAGAAAATACAGGAATAATTACAAATAAAATAACACAAAACAAATACACCTTGGGTTTCTTGACGATCGTCAACACTTCGTCTCCTTCTTTAAGTTCTCCCAGACTCCAAGCATCCTTCCTCTGGGGTTTTGGGTGTTATTTATAGGAATGGAGATGCCTTGGGATGATAGAATTCATCTAGAATTAGAGTAAGGTTGATAGGAGATCAGAACTGTCAAAAAATTCCTTAAAAAATATATTTTAAGACAAAATCCCGTAAACTGTCACGGCCGTGACCGAATGGTTCAAAATCTGGGGCTTTGTCACGGCCCGTGACAGAAG
>LTAE01003269.1:13619-28634 GCA_001647135.1 Pontederia paniculata
ATGTGTCAATCCTCTGATACTGGTCGACCGCTTATATCCTTAGGACGCCCACTGCACACATATGGTTCTTCATGTATAAATTACGTGTGCAGCGGTCGTCCATTCCTTTAGCTCAGGTCGACCGCTGTACTGAACTTGAATATATCCTGTTACAGAAATCAGCTCAACCAAGTTCATCAGTACAGACTAAGTTCACTTACAAATTTGTGATTATTCAAAATATTCTCGGGATCCTAGATTCAACAAAAACAACGAAAGGAAGGTAATCAACTCCCAAAACATATAGCAAATAATCCTATCTTGGTCGCATAAGATACTTATGCATATACAGACTCTTCGATCATGGCCGATAGCCAATCTACCACCTTATCACATAAATGAAGATCATACTATGGAATTATCGAGGTGCCTTCCGAATCAAGGTCAGGAACCACCTCTATGATTTGATCCATACACATAACCTTGAGATTTTTGTCATAGAAGCACATGCAATACAAAAAAATTCACAGACAGTCATTAAAAGACTTGGGCTCGATGGAACGGTACTATTTCGGCAAGATCTAGATCCTTAGGAGGTATCATTTTAGCTTGGAAAAATCATTATCCTTAGGTGACCTCGATCCTTAAAACCCTTCAAGTTTTGCATGCGATAATTTCAAATAACACCTTCTCTTTTCTAATATCTTGCGTATATGCTAGTATCTCCCTAGTATCAGAAATGCGCTATGGAAAGATTTAACTGCTCTCACTCTACAAGATTGATGCATGGTAATTTAGTCATATTTTTTTATAGCATATTTAATTCATTTTTTTCTATCAATTTCATCATCTCATGCATTATTTTATTTTAGTTTTCGGAGTCAGAGTCTACATTATTTTATTCATTTTTATGTCCAGAACATTGAAAAGAGCGACAAAGAAAGACCGTATATAATGAATTAGAGTAGAGCTGGAGGCCAATTTAATACAAAATTGCATTTCGCGTTCGTGAGTGCAGATGATGGCATATTGATGGATTGGCACATCCCATGAAATGTTTTGCATAGCTATGACAATGAGAGACAACAAAGGCGTGATCCGCGACTTTCACGAATGTGCTGAACATCACGGGCCCATGAAGGCATTTCATGGTCGTTAGTGCACCTAAGCTGAACTGCACCAATTACGTCATGGGAACCCGTGAAGGCGCTTTCACGTCGTGAGTGAATGAGATGATAATGAATTACAAAGAGATACATTTGGTCATTATCACAAAATTCAGTTCATGGATCGTGAACATCTTGATGAGGAAAAAAAATTCGGACACAACCATGACATCTGAGTCATGGACCGTGAAGAAACTAGAGCAAACATACAATCTTTCGTTAATGGCCATGAAACCCCTATCAGAGGCCATGAAATCTCAATGCTGTTGATATTAAGTTATAGTCACGATCGTGACAACCCTATCACGGTCCATGAAATATTGATCCAGGAGAGATTAAATTAAATTTAAAATTGATCAAATCTTATCTTTTGATAATTTGAACCTATGATTAAGTGAAAATTTGATGGAAATTCTGTTGGAACAAGTTTTGACATGTTAGAACTCATCTCCTTTTTTTAAACCTATTGAAAAATCTATAAATAAGATCCCAAGGCTTCATTGTGGGGTTATGCTTCAAGCTTAGGAGAGCCTAATGTTGGAGAAGAATATGAATTTTTGTTATGCGAATTTTGAGAAGACGATTGTTTAGGTGTTTTAGTTCTTTATTATTTTTTGTAATCTTCTTTCTCTGTAATTCGAAGGATGAACTTCCATATGTATTTTTATTTTATTTTCATGGAGTAATTTTAGTGTAAGGGAAAACATGTGGAACCCTTATATTAATTCATTTTAATTATTTAATTCTTATGCGTATGAATGTTGTTTCATGATTCTTTGATATTTCGATCTTTGGTAGCATTCTGAATATGAATAGTGAGTTCTTAGATCTCCATGGTTTTTCAAATTGATTTTTGAATTTTTTTATTCGAATCATACCATGCCTAAGTAGCATACTAGAGAGGAATACATTAGGTGTGCAGTCTATTCAATTGTCATCCTGGAGAGGAACAATCAATAGTCTAGAAACTACATTGTAGTGCATCTCATCGTCTGGTATATTATATTGACATTTTAGAGAGGAACAATCAAGCCCATTAGAGTTGAGATAATTGATTCATCCTAGAGAATATATTAAATTTTTGGTAGATCCTAATACCCATAAGAAGTTGATTAAAATTGAACTTTGATTAAAACATATGGTAAAACATTATTTATCCCTATCTTATCTTATCTCATCTTGATCCAGTAATTGTTGCCATCAAAATATAATTTTGTTTTTTTATCTTATCTTTAATCTTAACTTATTTCTTAAAAAAATGTTTTATCCAAAATAAATGTCATCTCCTATTAGCTTGTGAGGTTAGATAAATAAGAATACCAATATTCGTGGGAACGATACTCCACTCACATTTCTAGTACTTGATACGAACAGTGCACTTGCTAACGAATTTTTATTGACAACTTAGCACACATCACAAATAAACCTTGAATTATTATGGGTGATTTAAACTCTACTTTGTGTTCTGAGGATAAAAAAGGGGCACTTAATTTAAACTTAACAAAATCTATTAGATATCTTAGCTACGAATTTGTACAACATTAGGGGCTTATTAATCTGGACCCTGAAGGAGCTACTTAATTTAAACTTACCAAATCTATTAGATATCTTAACAATAAGAAGGGCTTTTCTAGAATCCTTCGTAGACTTTTAGAGTACTAGGTTAGTCATCAATGGATCGTTAAATTTCCAAACCTAACCATTAAAACCCTTGAGCGATGTGCCTCTAACCATGCATTTCTTGTTTTTGGCTTAAATATGATTAGCAGATGATAAAATCCTTTCAAATATGAACAATTTTTTGTTTGAATACCAAGAACCTAGAGAGATTAATTGGAATGGGCTCTGCTAAATTCCACGAACCAAAGCCATAATATTAAAAAAAATTATAGAGTCAATCGAAAGAAACCTTAAAATGATAATATAATAATTTAGGCAGATTAGAAAATATAGTTGCTAAGGTAAAAATGGATATCAAGCTCCTTGAAAATAAAGATGCACAATAAGGTCTTATAAACTATGAATGAGGTAGGCTCAGATCCCTTTACAACTTATATACTACTACTATGACAAATTAACTTAAAGTGGTGGAGCAAATATAGCGTGAACTGACTTAAAAATTAAGACGAAAATACCAAATTGTTATATTTAAGCACATTGATCAGTCAAAAGAAAAAACCTAATCACATTCATTACTAACAACAATGGAATCATAGTCACTGAGGAGGCTTCTATTAGAAGTCTTTTTGTGTCTCACTATGAATAGCTCTAGGGCACAAACTATCCACCTGAAATCCAAATTGATGATTGGCCATCTCTACCTTCTTTTGTTCCATATCGGTGCAATACCCTTACAGATCCTATTATTGCACAAGAGGTGAAAGATTCCTTACGACAAATGCCTCTTGGTATATAAATCTTTTGGATCAGATGATTTACTATGGAAATCTATAGACAATATTGGGATATAATAGGAAATCATATCACAAAAGTTTCCTTATCTTTCTTTAGCACCTTCACCTTATTTGTAGGTTGGTCAAATACCTCACTGATATTCATTACCAAAGAAGAACAACTCTAAATTGATCACATATTTTCATCTTATAGATGTATGCAATGTTCTATCTTAGTTAGTTGCAAAAAAATTGGCAAATAGGCTAAAACCAATGTTACTTGGGCTCATTGACCTGACACAAGCTGCTTTTGTAACTAGAAGACATATTCGGGACAACATTTTGCTGGCCCAAGAACTAGTCCACTCACTAAGAAAGGAAATAATCAAGCACATGATTATTAAACTGGACACGAAAAAGGCTTTTAATAAAGTGTCTTGACATGCTATCTTATCAATGTTAACACTAATGAAGTTTCCAACTTAATTCATCTCTTGGGTTCAAGCTCTTGTAGTTTCTCCCCCCAATTCACCTGTTGTATAAATGGTACCCTATCCTAGTCCTTTAGGAGCTATCGAGGCATTAGGTAGGGTGACCCTTTATTACCTTATTTGTAATGGTATCTCAAGTTTTCACCAGACTTATAAATGATGTTGTAGCTACTTAAGCTATCAAATCTTTCAACATAAATATTTTTTACATTAGTCACTTCTTTTTTGCTCGTGACTATTGCTTTGTTTGACAACTATTGCATTAAATTGTCAAAATTTATGCAAGATCTTAAAGCTTTATGGCTCGCTCACAAATCAAAATATTAATTATGCCAAATCTTAAGTGTATTTCACAATGAATTTTAATAACCAACAGAAGGCTAAGATAAAACAGGGCACTGCAATTTAATATAGGATAATTTCCTTTCTCTTACATAGGTATTCCTACCTAATATAAGTTCTGTCAGCAAAGACTTTTTCTTAATCTTCTTGACAAGCAAGTTGCTAAACTGTTAGACTAGAAGCACAAAGATCTTAATCAGGCAGGTAAAGCCACCTTAGTAACATCCACTCCGAACACAATGGCAAACTATGCTCTATGCTCAAACTATGTTCCTACTAGGATAATTGAGACGCTTGAAAAGGAGAGTAAATCCTTCTTATGGTCTCTAATGAGGGTAAATAGAGGGCTCACCTTATAAACTAGTCCATTGTCTAACAACACAAAGATGTGAGAGTCTTAGGCATAAAAAACCTCTCCAATGTAAGAACATCCTTATTAGCTAAAAGGGTCTTGCGATCCTAAACAATGTATGGCCTATGGATTAGAATGGTCGTTAGCAAGTATGATCACCCTCATCCTTGGACTCTATCTACACACATAAAAGAATGTGCTTGGAGTTGGAAGATTGTTTTATTTTCCATGAACACAATAAAAATTAGGCTCAAGAAACTAGTAGGTAACTTGTTTTTAAACCAACTATTTTAAATGTTAAGGTATTTTTTATTGGACTTAAAAGTTTCTTGTTTTACAAATAATGATCATTGAAACTTAGTTCTATTAAGATAATATTTTCATGAGTTTTTGATTGGCAATTACTTTTTCTATTTGTCTGCGCAACCCAATGATGACCAATGGATATGGGCACATGACTCTCATGTAATTACCCATGCTAAGTCTGTTTAACTCATTAAGGAGTCGACTTTATCCCTAGTTGTTGATTGTTGCCCATGATAGATTATATTCTAAAGTTTGATCATTCAATAAATCCTGCATGTCTGCTTTATGGGATTAAGGTGGAGACCATGAACCACCTTTTCTTCTCCGATCCTACTACTACATAGTTTTGGCCCATTTTTCAAATGGAACTACAATTCAATTTTGAACATTTCACCTCATGGCCCTAGGAAAATCGGATACATGAATGTCAGGACCTCAATCCTAGTGATATGCAAAAGCCCTAGCAAGTTTTAGTGGGTGTGACAAACACCATCGTCCTAAAGGACACCCTTCCGTAGTCTCAACTTTGAGCAAATGGAAGCCCCCACCCTTGATTGGAATACTATGAACTCAAATGGTTTATTCTGCCAATCATGTGAGCGGGGAGGTGCAGGCTACCTTGTGAGAGATTCTATGGTAGCTTTGTTGTTGCATATACTCATTATCGCTATTTCACGTCGGTCCTAGAAGTCGAGACATGAAGTTTCCTATGCGGAGCTTTATTATGCAGCAAGCGGGGCATAAACAAACTAGTGCTCCAAAGTGACTCTGAAATGTTGATAAATATAGTGTTGAGACGTGCACAATGTCCATGGAGACTACAGAACATCCTGGCATATTATGGAGTCTTTTGTAGAATGTGTAGCAAAGCATATCCTAATAGTAGTGCTGATCACTTGGCTCTTTTGGGACGCCACTCAAATATCAATTTTTTATGGATGAAGAACCGGCTCACTGCTTCCTCCTGCTTTTGTATTTGGAACAAATTACTCCTCAGTATCAATTCAAAGCTTTCTTCTTTTCTTTTAACCCAAAAAACATCACTCCACTCTTGTATTTGTAAGGATGTGCAGTAGCAGTAATAAAGAAGGAATCCATAAAAAAACTTGTGATCCAACACCATGATTGAAGTAATTGCATACTTTATTTAAGCTGGTACCAATTAATTAAGACTTTATCTATGCTAATTAGTTTAATCCTTAAAGTTCGTTTATATATCATATGTTTTTTCTCCTTTCATTTGTGTTTCTCTCTTGTTTGGATTAGCTCGATCAAAAATTTATACCTTCTTTTTGTGGATGTAGATCAATAGCGAAAATTGATGTCCAACCTTTTTTCCTAATGACGTCGAAAAAAGTTGTGATCAAGATAATTGAGTATTTATAACTTATCAAGATAAAAATTAGATGCTAAACAACTGCAACTGGAATATTGATCAGTCATATGATGAGGAAAACTAAATATAATCAATTAGAGAAACTCATAACTTAATTAAACTCAAACATCCAAGCAAAAGTGCTTCAACAAAACGACCCAATGCATAATTAAAGAAAACAAATTATTTAAACACTATCTTTTATAATTTTAATCAATTTCCTTTACTTTTTTTTAACTTTTTCTCCTGTTTCTTTCTGAAATATGTATACAATTAAAAATTGGATAAAGCCTGTACATAAGGTATTCCTAGTTAGACAAATTTCACATGTAAAACTAGCACTTTCATTTTCTCTAGTGCTCGAGTCTATAAAAAATGAAGCCCACAATGTTGCATTGATAGCAGTAAAATACATCAAATATTACAAACAATAGCTTACACATTTATACAAGCTACACAATTAATAAACATCACGCAAGGGCAAAGGGCCTTGACCTGGATCTCGTAATTACACAGGAGCAACAATGAACATCATACAAGGCAAGTTCGGTTAATGGCAGATCTGTAATTCCTACAGATTGGGAGGTGTACATAAACCTCATGAACCTCTTGTTTACAGACCTCTCCTTTGTCCCTGTCTATAGCATAGCACACATATACAGTGTCGATTACATTGTCGAGCACATGGACAAAGTAACCCAATATCATCATGATCAGTAACCATGCAAGACCTGCAACAGTGTATATCTCTGCCTCAAGAGCACTCACAGCCTTCAGAATAACACAAACCTATGCAACAAACAAAATGATCGTCAGCAAACAAGATAAAGAAACGTTGTATGACAATGCACTAGATATGCCCATCAGAGAGCAATGAAGTTCACACATAAAACAATATGTAAAGCTACTCTTAACAAAACTTTCATTTCAAGCTTTTATATAACTCTTTTAGATTTCCTAGAACAAGAAATCCAAGAACTACATTCTATGCAAAAAGATCATAGAAGCCTCTTGCCTCTACTTCATTCCTCAATTTTCATGCATTGCACTTTAACAACAAAATCATTTTAAGCCGACAAGACATGGAAGTCCTCTTCAGAAGTACTAGCCATTTTGACAGCAAACTAATGAATGCCATTCACATTCTTAAATTATACATACTAGAAAATATCTTGCATGCTGCACAACAATGAATGCAATAAAATATAGTTAAATAAAAAAAAAGTGAGAACCTTACAATAGAGAGTGCATGATCCTTTTTGTGAAGAAACTTCTTAACTGGGTATTGACTGATCCATATAATGATGCACTTGATCTTTGCCAATGTGAAAGGATACCAGTTTTACCAGCATACATATTCTTTTATCTAGTACAGTTCAAGAACATGCATAGTGAAGCAAAAACTTTCTTCTACTCATCTCTCAGTTGTATCTTAATATTTTACTGACTACAGCATTTGCTGATTAACCACCATAGCTGATACATCTAGCAAGGGTCCTAGATTCTTCTTCACTATCATTTTGGACCATAACTAAATTTAGTCTTGGTTCCTATAAGAGAACTATGAATTCATAAGAACCACATGCTACAAGACCCCCTAAGAATATATGGCGTTTTTTGAGACTGAGAAGGATGTCTACCAGTTTTGTAGGCATCCAGTTTTATTGATATGTGATGTTTATAGAACTACAGCAATGATCATATATACAAATGAAAACCCTCTCTCCACCCTACTAGCCTGCCCACAAAGATGTCAAATTTAAAGCATTCAAGAAACATTATACTTTTCCTATTTTTATATAAAGAATATCAAGTGTTCACTCATAACTAGCGCGAAAAAATCCCTCAGACATAAATATAACGTTTTGTGTATCTTTTGTATAGAAGAAAACAAGAATCTGTCTTAATTACATTGCAAATTAAACATTGTAGTTGATAATCCTAGTTTCCCTGGAATCCAATAAATATTTTCTCCAAGAATCATATACCTTTCTTATATTACTAAGAAACATATGTCTAGCTCATTAAATCCATAAGCAAAAATGTACTGACAATTTCCCCTAAGAGATTTGTTGCAAGTACTTCAACCCCATCCCCGGTTTCAGCTGTGATGCACAATAAGACCGAAGCTTTCAAACAAGCCTGTCTTTGACTTCTATTTTTTCAGCTAAGACTTTTGAACCTTGTTTTTTTATCCTGAGCTACCGAATTGTAATTTATGGTGGTTTGCAAACCCTTTGCAACACTATTGATGAGATAAAATAAGATTTTTGTTAAACTATACTCTTACTTGTGGTAAAACCTACGGATTTGTTCCCAATGTATATTCCCCCAAACAGGACAAAACTAACTATTCAACAATGTACATATACCTGAGAAACTCAATATTGTGCATAGTTTGAAAGAATCTGATCAAACAGCCACGAATTACATCATAATATACATTTTGGAACCAAAGTTAAAATACTTATAATTTCCAACTTTACTGATGGTAACTAGAAAAAAAAATAGGGTCACTGTGAGTAAAAGCCAGTGAGAGTGCTAAATCAACTGAGGTTACTTTGGTCAAACAAAACACACCAGTACTCCACAAATCAAATTATCAATCCCTTCAATTATCCCATATAGAATCCCTCCTAAGTTGAGCTCATTCAAAAGCCAACCATATTGCAGAGTAACTTCACTGGAATATAAATAAAACCTATAGTAAAATTATGAACTGTCAAAATAATCAACTTTACCTCAATTAGTGATCTCAAATCTAGGCTAAATGAATACTTTACAGATATATGTATCATTTCCCAAAGTTTTCTCTATTTCACACAAAACATGAGATCAATACATCATGATATCAGCTGATCATAAAATCCAACATCTAAACATGAAAAAAGAACTTCTCCATAACTTATTATCTCCTAAGAACGAGTGTTAATAACATTGTTCATCATTTCTAAAACCTCTTCTATTCCTATTTCTCCTACATAAATGTTCTTCCAAACTTTGAGATCAATATATTAGATAATATGCATTCTGACATCTAAGACATATGAAGCACGGACTCAAGAAACTCTTCATAAGATCAGATTCTATGCACACATTAAGGTAAGTTGTACTAGCATATGCAAACACAATTTATAATTGTAATTAGAATTAGTACAAAAGTTGGACAAAAGAAAAAAAAAGCTCACCACAACAGCATATAATGTTGACATGACGAATATTGTTCCCACTAGTACACGTGTGGAAACTGTCTCAACAAAAACAGCTGAGAGAAGATTCCTCCTCAGGAGCTCATAAGTCATTTTGGCAGCAGAATAGTAGCCTTCACCAGTTATTGCAGCGAAGTTTATGGTAAATTTATTAATAAAGTCAAATGCTGCTAGCACGGAATTAGCACAGCACCTAATAATTAGATTAATGAACCCTGTAGCTGCTTCGTCTTCCTCAGCACTATCAACGATAGCACGAATAAAACGTACAGCCCCCATTACCATTCCTGAAAAGCATACTGTGCCGAAGGAGGGGCCAAATGCATTCCTGTGCATGTTCGAAAAAATCACAAATAAGACAGGTGTCATGCCCACAGCTTGTAGTTAAAACAGAAAGGAATTTGAATGTTCAATATATTCTGATAGACAATTGAAACAGATATTAATCTATATATAAAATAAATCTTCTGAGTTAACATTATGAAAGATCAATAGAAGAAGGGTAGCTTGCTGCTTTAGTGCTAAGTACCACCTGTAACACTGTAACAGGACGTGTTTTCCTATTTTTAGAACAGAGAGGACAATCACTCAACAGGCATGTTTCACTGTCCAATGTTTATTTTCAATTGCAAAACAAGCCTTCTCTCCCGGCTCATAGCAATTGAGGTGAATTGTAAACCTCGCCCACAGTCTTATCATCTGATTCCATTTACCCACTTCCCCTAGCTTACATTGTTGTTATTATATGAGAAAGATGAGTTATATGAGGATGTCTACTTGGCTTACAACAGATTCTCAAGCATCAATTTGATTACTGCTGGCGTTGTTGTCTCATCACTTTGATTATTCACAAAACAAGTTGGAAGAGACGACAAAATATGAAAATACCAGTCCTCTTAACATATCAAGTCAAGATCTTGTGAAAAGTACAAGTATCAGATATTTCTTCAGTTTAATATCACAAAAGCATAATGGAAGGAGAAAAGATTGTGCACAGAAGAAAGCAGTGGATTCGTTTTTTTCCCCTTTAGCTAGAGAGGGGAAGAAAGAAGTGGAATTCAAAGGAGATAAGTGTCGGAAGAATGGAATTGTGGGCTCTTTTGCTTCACCTGTGATGACATAATCGAACAGAGCAGTGTTATAAGCTAATGCGATCACATTTATGTTAAGATGAAATACTTAAACCAAAGTGGTTATGATTTGCCTTCCTTAACGTATATTAGTTTGTTGCTCTATGTTGCATCTTTTCATCCTTTTCTTTTTCCTTTTTCATTATGGTGCACCAAAGAACATACTTTTAGAAGTCCACGTGACAAGCCAGCAAGTGACTACGTTTATGAAGAGAGAGTAACAACATGGTATGACATGTCATATTTCACTGCAACACAATTGTGGTTATCTCAAAAGCAGAAAACATAATGTGGTTTTGGCCCCGCAAAGAAAATGCATGTGCGAGAAACCAAAACATTCTGATGGAAACACATCCAATTTGCACGTCTCATTTGATCCCATTCACCTATCTCTAAGCACTCTGAGTCAGGAAAAAGAATTAGCAAGATAAAAGCAGAACCAAAAGTGCCATTTTTTAGGCAAAAATGCGAAGTCCTCTATGAGGCCGTCCTAAAGAGGGAAAAATGTGTCTATCATGTCGGATTTAACGGCACACGTGTGCTACACGCGCGGCCCCTTCTTATGCATTCTTTCGATCAGTTGAAGCTCAAAATCAAAAGCCAACGCTTCAGAATCCACAGACATGAATGCATCACGTAGCACATATTTAATTATTTATGCAAATGGAAACGTAGATGAACGATGCAAGCGGAGTGAGCAAAGATATCAAGATCATCCGAAGTACCTCAGCGAGCTCATGAGGCTCTTACTTGGCTCGGAACCTTCCTTGCTGAAGTACCACTGGGCAATTGTCCCACTGATCACAAACGCCTTCGCCTCCACCATTGTCGCCGCCGACCAAACCATCGTCACGATGGCCAGTGCAAGGTACGCCGGCACCCATACGTCCTGCCTCCACACGCACTCGTAGTATTCCCCGTCCGTCCCCTCCAGCTCCTTCGGTTCCACCCACCCGTTCCACGTCGAGAACACCAAGAACACCACGATCGGAGCAAAGTACAGCAGCAGCCCAATCTCCAGCGCCGGCAGCACGAAGAGCAGCGTCGCATTGGCCTCCAGCGCCGCGGCGGCAACATTCACGATCTCCGCCGTCAGCTCGACGCGGTGCCAGTTAGCGACGATGATCCAGGCGAAGACGGCGATGATGATGAAGATGGAGGCGAGGACGGGGATGCGGTGGACGAGGGGGAAGGCGGAGCGGCAGGAGGGGGACAGCGTGCATGCCACGAACCAGTAGACGTTAAGGAATGCCAGAATGAAGACGAAGAAGGGGATAACGAAGTATATTAGCTGGCAGGCGCAACGACGGAGGAGGCAGAGGAGGAGGGCGACGGCGCCGGGGCCGGCGAGGAGGAGGGTGGGGACGAGGGTCCAGATGAGAACTTTGAGGAAAGAGTTAGAAGACGAGATGGGGTTCGAGGCAGAAGGCGGGAGGATGCAGGAAGAGGAGGAGTGGTCGTAGACGAAGGAGGCGGCGAAAGGTGCGGCGGGGTTCCGGCGAGCGATGGCGACGAAGCCGATGGCAAAGGTGGCGAGGGAGAGGAGGAGGAAGAGGAGGAGGAATGGGAGGTCCCGGAGGGGGCGGCGTCCGTGGAGGTAGGAGAACGGCGCGTAAGATACGTCGGAGGAGGTGCAGGATACGATCGCCGACGGCGGCGGCGGAGAGGGGTCGCCGGCGGCGGAGGACAGTAGGGGCTGGGTGGCAAAGGAAGAGGAAGATAGGGAAGGGTCGTAGAGGATGGACGTGTCGGATTCGTCCTTGATGCCCATCGACGGCAGGAAAGGGAGGCGGAGGACGACGACGACGACGACGACGAAGGGAAGAGAGAAGGAAGGAGATGAGTCGAGCAAGGAGAAAAATAAAATAATATGACGGAAAAAGGCGTGGAGAGGATTTGCCGTAAAAGATGGGGGCATTTAAGTCTTTTCAGAGTTTGTTGGTGGGAGCCAGGGGTTGATTTTTTGGTGTGCTGTGGACTCGTTTTTGGAAGGTTGCAGACGGCGTCGAAAATATTACAACACGAGGAAACACGTGGCAGCCTCTCCGGAGATCTTTTTGCTGTTTGGTATTTGGATAATTGTTGTCTGCTTGCGGCGCCAAAGGTTTGGAAATTAATTGTTACCTTACTCAGAAATTATTACTTGATAATAATAATAATAATAATAATAATAATAATAAGTAAGAGAAAAAAGGTTTAAAATGTCAGTTTAGAGAGAGTGAGAGAAAAAAATCGTTATGTGATATTTGTTTTTCTTATGTGATATTTAGTCATGTCACTTCTAAATCCAAATTGTAGATCATATTTTAGTTAATATCACTTTTATTATTATCCGATCAGACAATTCAAGTTAAGGTATCATCGGTCTGATTAAATCAAAAAGGTTGGAACAATGATTAATCCGATTCTAACAGCTTTGGCTACAAGTAAAAAAATCATATTGAAATTTGCATATGGATCCTGCCCAACTTTCTTTTTTGTATATGCACGATCCATATTTTAATTTGGTAATATATATCTACTATCAGTATGTTTTGCTTATATTTGTTTAAAAAATATGAAGGTGCTCCATATGGAGCATTATGTTATTTATTTTTATAATCATATAATATTAAATAGGAAGTATCATATTATTTATTTTTTTAATCGTATAATATTAAATCGATGATGAATATTAATTTTTTTTATTTTTTATATTCATCATAAATTTTTTATTTAAATATGGAGAGATTCATTGAACCCATTTGATTAAGAGCATGTTATTTGATAGAAAAAAAACTGGCATCCCTTTCAAAGCTATAAATATGTGATGTTATCACTATCTATCTATCAAGTGTACATGTTGCTTTGCCCGTCACCAAGAATATAAAAAATGATAACTATTGAGCTCAAAAAAATCCATGTGTCAATAATAGAGTCAAAATCGTAGACGAGCAATTTGTTAAGATCATTCAATTCCATCCCAAATTAACAATGGGGTCGATAATATAATAACTAAGAGAATAATGCAACTCAATTCAATGAATTACTATTATTGGAATTGAGATACATATAATTAAAAATACGCATATGAACGATAAATCCTCCATTAATATATTACATATTTTTACTATTACTAGTTTCCTACATTTTGGCTTCACTAATAATGTTGTTGACAGCATATCCGCAGTCCACCCATGCTGCATAACCTCCTCCCATGTTCTTCACGTGCTTGAAGCCCTTCAACCAAGAAAGAAACCACCAAAAATAAAATTTGAAATTTTAATTTATATAAAACAAATATTTATTTTCTTTTATATTCAATTGCGTGAAAAAAACTTTTAAAATACTATTAATGTGATATATGAATAGGACTATGTAATGAAAGAAATTGTCTTCTATTTATAAAAGAATTAAGACAATGAAGAAAAGTTCCATTCAATTTAAAGTTATACATGAATAGGAATATGTAATGAAATAAATAGTCCATATTCCATTTATAAAAGAAGACAATAAAGAAAACTTATATCATTTCAAAGATTTTTTTTGTTAATCGAATTTTGAAAAGAGAAAATAATAACATACAGAATTGAGAAGGTCAACACTTGCTTTGAGTGATCTCGCTCCACTTTGGCATCCCTTTAATCAACACATTTTTTATAAGCAATTAATAGAGAATCGAATTGAAAAGAATGAAAAAAATAGTTGTCCATCAAGAAGTAATTTTATTTCATTGATTAATTAGTTACCACAACTATGTTATCCTCCTTATGGCAAATAGCTGAAACTTGATCCACAAAATCAGGGTTCTTTTCTCTTCCTAAAAAAATAAGATTCTCACAAATTAGAACACTTAATTAATGAAAGAAAACTTCAAATGTCGATCAGAAAAAGGTTTACCAACATATAAGCTTACCCTGAGGTGTAAAGTGCATATAAGGCACATTGAGGGAGTTCTCCAAATGCCCTTTGGTGAATTCATCCACGGTCCTAAATATATATGCACATTTTTTTTATCACATATGATCGAGCAGTAATTCATAATTTTCAGCCAATGAAAATTAATTCATAATTTGTAATATCTTCTAAACTATTGTATATATTGTATATATTTTTCACCTGACATCCAAATATTTGTGATCCGAACAAACCAGCTCCTTTGCAGCGTGTACATCAACTGTGGAAACGACCATGGCGTCCGAACTGAGTAAATCCGCAGAGCAAATTAAGAAATAGCTGATTAAGTCATAACTCCCTCATTAAAGAACGGTTTTTCTTATATATATATATATA
>LTAE01003270.1:0-38298 GCA_001647135.1 Pontederia paniculata
TAAACGAGTTTGAGCTTTTGTTTAAGCTGACCCGTATGGTGGAGATTAAGAGATTTACTATTTGTTAGGGTTTTGGACCCATATATATATATATATATATTGCTCTTATTTCAGACTTGATGTTGAGCTGTCGTAACGAAAACAATAATATAGTGAAATTTCTTTGCAGGACCTAGCCCTCTCAAAGGGTGAACCTGAGTAAATCTGTGTGTGTTCTTTATTTTTTCTGCGTTTTCTCTCTGTGATCTTCTACTTGTTCTCGAATCTTCCTATCACATGTAACCATGAGTTATTATATTCACACGACTCATATAAGCGAATAAATAATTAAAAAAATGTTCAAAGAATAAGAACACATGGTAGATAATTAAGGTAAGAGTCCAAAGTCAAAATTACTAGCACCGAATATACAAAAGAAAATATAAATAAAAAATGAAATTAAGATATTGAAATAATTTTAAGGAAGAAAAAATAAATTCAACATAAATTAAACTATTATTGTTACACATGTACTTGCCAAACTAATATTTTAAAATATTTTATTTATTGTTTAGGTTTTATAGTGAGAATTATGTGTTTAATTTTTTATTTAAATTCATGGCATATTTTTTATTAGCTATCATTATCACACTTAATAAATCTAAGAAAAGAAAATATTATTTTATGAAAGAAATTTGTAATAAGAAAAGTTGCTATTTAATTTATAAATCATACATTATTGACATTTTCTTATTGTGCATTGATACAATTTCATGAAAAGAGATGATGCATGACTCATTTTCTAATATACCGGTTGTTGAACTTTTTGGAATAAAAAGAATTTTAATTTTTTTCTTGTAAAATGAAATTATTTTAAGTAAAATTTTATTTGAATTTATAATATGCTCCAGTGGATAATATGATTCGATATTTAATAATTTATTTAGTATTTTACTGTCAATGTTTAATATATATTTCTTATAATTTTTGGCTCTCATGTAATTTCATCCTGGTTCCATCCCTGGATGAGCGTGTTATCAAAACTACTCAATTTTAATTTAAAATAACAAACGTTCTTGCTAAATTTGAGAGTTTAAACTCGCTTTCCGCCATGTATAAAAAAAGTATAAAAACAACATCACCTAGGAAGAAAATATTTACCTAAAAGATGAACACGAAAAAGTTGTTATGGACATAGAATGATGGAAATGAGGCAAAGGGTCGTCACTCGTCAGCTATCGAATATAGTTATTCCAACTTATTCCTCCTATCTGCACTAAGATTTCTTTCAATTATAGGATAAGAAAAAGTTCACCTTGCTATCTACACCTTTTCCTTCGGCGTTCAAGCTTTCATTAATTATATTTTCTTCTGAGAAACCTTATGTTGCATTGCACTGCAATGCATATAGAAATATTAACGTGCATACACAAATTATGTATGCACCGTGCATACACAGACTTTGGGTCTTTGGATTAGTATCATTTTAATCAAATGATGCAAATTGTCTGTGTTTTGAATTATCAGATTGAAAGTGATGCTAAATATATAAGTTTAATGAAGGTGAAACACTTTTTTATGTGTTTCATCGTGAAATACTCATATGATCAATCATTTATTTTTAAATATCTGATTTAAATTAAAAAATAGAAAAAAAAATGATTATATTATTTTAGTTGATCATATGGATGTTCCATACGGTGAAACACATGAATATATATATATATATATATGTGGATGCCTTGGCTATAACTGAAACCAACCTAGATGAATGAAGGCAGTGATGTGTTCTCAGATATTTACAGGCAGAAAGGAGAGCTTGTGGTCAAGGAGATTGCAGGAGGATTTCTTACAAGCTCAAAAATGTCAATTGCAATTGATCACCATCCCTTCGAGCAAGTAGCTTTCTTTTTCCTATGGACCAGTAACAAAAATAAAGGACTGTTGGTTAAATTTGAAGAGAACGCATATGCATCCATGTTCTGTGCCAATGACAGAACATGCAATGCAGACTGTACGTTAACAGTTCAAGAGAGTGTCTATTTGCCAATATCTGATGCCCTTCACCTCGACGGATCTAAATCTATCTCTTTGGAGGACTTTAATGCATTGCTCTCTGTGACTCCTGATAGTGCTCAACATGACAAAGCAGTAGCTGCCAGAAAGAACTGGTGTAAAGCTACACAAGGATCAATCTACAAGGTTTCTCTTCAGCTAAAATGAAATGTTCTTCCTGTTCCCTCACAGGCTACAGCAACATTCAGAAATGACCAATCTGTCAAGTTACGGGGATGTCTCCTGAAGATGAATAGGCAATATACAATTTCCAACACTAATGTAGTTGGCTTTACATAATAAGTTAGCATGGAACGCCACCTCAAATCCATCATCTGTCGAGAGAAGCATTAACATTTCAAATAGATAATGTATCAAAGACAAACAACAACCATATAATCCAAAATTATTATTCTTTCTTGAGGCATTAATTTGATGCATAAATGTATCTTTGGTTTCCTGTTGCATCGTGACTCACTGAAAACATGCAGCCACTTGGGAAAATTGCAATTGCAAAAAATAGAGAATCCAGTTCTTGTCAAATTAATATCTTCCCCAGCCAAAATTTCTTATTTTAACTTATTAATATAAATTATCATACATTTTCACCACACTAAATTGTGCAAGAAATGTTGAAATAACATTTTCGGACAAAGATATGAAATAATGTCGCGCCCATGAAAATTTAATGACCAAGAAGGGGGAAAGTATCCAAGCTATTTATGCAAGTTCCACATGGAACATACACAAACATAAGCCTAATATTAAAGATGATGTTTCATCATCTTGAGTTTCCAGTACCAACTGTTTCTTCTACCGGTGATTCCACCGCAATCTTGACTTTCTCCTTGAGTTCAGCCACATTAATGACAGCAGCAATTCCTTCTCTTATCTCCTTATTCAAGCTCTCCACCTTTTCTTTGTTGTGACCACTTGAAACCTCTGCCTTCAACTCATCTACCTTGCCTCTTAAACCAGCCACATCTATTGCCTTCTCTATTTCCTTCGTCATTATCTCATTTGCCTTTGCTATCTTCTCCTGAAGTCCTGGGGGGGCTGTCATAACCTTCTTCTTGCCAAATCCAATCACCTCCAAGTTTGCAGACTTGAGCATCCCAGCCAGCTCTTCCTTGGTCTCTTCAAGTTCCTCGATTTGATCATCATCCAGCTGCTCTCCTCGTGTTAACTTCTCGCGTGCAATTTTCAGGATTTCCATCTTACTCTTCACCTGCTCTCGAAGTTTTACATTAATATCATTCTTCAGCTTCTCTCCCTTGGTTTTCTGCTCCAACAGTCTGTTAATGTCGGATAGCATTCCAAGCTTCTGCTTTAGCCCCATATAGGATCCAGGGCGGGATAAATTGTTTTGGAACTCCTGTACTAATCTGTCTACTCTCTCCTTTAGAGCTGGATTAAGAGTAGATGCATCAGAAGACTTGGATAAATCCATCTTAAGAGACTCCAACTTTTCTTGTAGGCCCATAGCAATGAAGGCATTTGTCATTTCCTTATCTACTTCTTGTTTTAGTTTCTCTATCGTTTCATCAGAAATGGTGGAAACTGGAGAATTGCCATTTGCTTCTAGCACTGCTTTCTTTAAGCTCTGGATTTCCATCTCAATGTCAGCTGTAGTTTTAGAAACATCAATTTCTTTCTTCTTCATGTTACGTTTCTTCTCTGGTTCTACAGGTTCACCTTCCACAAAGCCACCAAGTATCCGGAACTTCATATGTCGCTGTTCAAGTACGCCATCAATGCCCATTTGTTCAAGCTCCTGAATGAGGACAAAATCGTTAATCACTATAGAAGCAAAACCAAGGAAAAATGGAAATCTATAATCAAGGATGACAAAATAGTGGACGATTCTTATGTTGAAATCTTGGAGGAAATCTACTGTGGAATTACCAAATATAGTTAGCTACTAACATTATTGCAGAGAACTGAACTATAGGCCTTCTTGGAATAGCAACATACTACTATAGAGAATGTTTAGTTAAGGAAAGAATAAACAAAAGATGTAAGATAACTGAAGAAAATAGTTGGCACGAGCTAGCACATTTGTCTATTTACCACATATACTAGAATGGATGTACAAATCTTGAATAGAATCATGCATACATATGGTTTAGCTGCAGACTGACGTAAGAAAACAATCTTTTCTACGTTATGCAAACTAGGTGTCCTCCTGAACTATGAGCCTTATTGAAAGAATATGATTTGAAGCACAAAGCAACACATAATAAGGAGTACTAAAGGGAATGTCTTTGAGCAAGATGAAGAAAAGCAGATGGTATAGATATTTTTTCTTTCAAAGAGAAAGGATGAAGCATAAGCCAAAAAATAAATAAGTATAGGTAAAGAAAGAAAAAGGGTTCTAATGTTTTTTTCCCCAAAAGTATTGTCCTTGATTTTTTTTTTTTTTTTGAGGGGCAAAAGGATGGCTAGGAGAGTCCTAGTCATTCATGTATGTATGTATAAAGAACCGGGAAGATGTACATTTATGGTTACTTTGCCCTTGATTATTGTCATCCTATGCAGATGCAAAGTGGTAAGCAAGAGATACCTCCATAGCCTTTGTGACTGTTATCTTAATCTGTTGAGAAGTCCAAGTTGGATCAGTATGTGCACCTCCTAGAGGTTCCTGAGAATAATAATGACATGAAATAAATAATTAGCGCTAGTGATACCCTTTAGAGAAAAAAAGAGCAGCATACTGCACTACAGTATTTAACCAGCGTCGAACAATAAATATACTCATAAAGAGATCAGCACAATACATAAACAGAAATTGCAAAAGCTAAAAAGGACAAAAAAGGAAAGAAAATGGCAAATGGAAGGCATGATAATTCAGACTTCAGAAGGGAAGATATGGGAATAATGACATTATCATGTGTAAAAAATATTTCAAAACATATCCAAGTCAACAAGGTTGACATGTCAAGGAGATGAAGCTAAGTAAAAAAGGACAAATATGCTCAATCTCAAACTCAACAAACAATTCTAATTCATCTCATTGGCAACTTGACAAGGCAACAGACTCCCAATTAAACCACCTTATGTGTTCTTGTCATTACAGAGATATATCTGTCAATTGCTTGTGGTATACAGGTTGTCTTTCTTCAAGAATACAACTCCTCTTGTATACATGTGCAAGAAAATACCTAAGGACCAGAGCAAAGTACATTTCATAAACTTAAAAGGATAAACCATTGTTTCAGTCTTTCCTTAGAAAAGTTAGTTATTTTAGGATCATTTTTAACAATTTCCTTTTTGAGAGGATATTTTCAACATCTCAGCAAATATGAAGTTAAATATTAACTTTTTAAGTCATTGAGTAATTCTGCTTGAAAATCCTGTAATGATAAGTGAAACTATGTAGCATTTAAAGTTGGTAATCAAACTTACTGGAATGATTCCATCTGCAATTTTTAATTTACATAGTTCGGTGGCAGTAATCTTCAGCTTCTCAGCTGCCTGAACAAGTATTTGCAAATGTTAAACTACAGAAGTATATCCACAGGTTACATAGTTTCTTTTGATCGCTAGGAAACATGTACCTTTGGAGCAGCTTGAGAGGTCTTCCATAATATTGCAGCACATGCTTCTGGGCTGCATGGAATAGGACAGCATAGATGTTATAAAAGTATCGGATATGCATATTTCAATAAGAGACCTCGTGTTATAAGACAATAAGCTCCTAAGAATCACAAGAATCTCATCCCAATTACACTCGCTGATCTTGGTAAAACAGGGAGTACTTCTAAATGGCGGTGATCGTTTTAGGCTTGAAAATATTTGTGACAAAAAACTAAGGCATCCAACAGATTTCAAGTACAATGATCTTGTTATCTAAAACTCCTTTTTAGTAATCTTACCATGCTATGTAAAAAAGACAGCAAACACTTTTTCAGCAACTTTAGTATTTGGTCTTAAACAAGAGAACCAGAAAGTTACAAAATCCAAATTCCTACACAAATTTACAAATCAAATAGCAACTCAATTACCTGGCAACATAAAAGACAGAATTTTCCATCATGTATAACTTGTTTGCACAGCCAATAGCAAGGGCTCCACCAGACCCGCCTTCACCAATGACAACAGTTACAATTGGTACTTTGAAGCCAAACATAGCTCTTAAGTTAAAAGCTATCGCTTCCCCCTGCATCAGCAAAAAAGTCAGGTGATAAGACACATGAGATATGAGCAAGAAACAAAAAGAAACAGAAATAAGTGAGATACCTGACCAAGTTCTTCAGATTTTAGGTCAGCAAAAGCTCCAGGTGTGTCAATAAATGTGATAATGGGAAATCCATGGTGATCTGCATACCTCATCATGCGTAAGGCTTTGCGATAGCTGCAGAAAACATATAAGCATGTGAGCTGGTTCCTTCTTAAATTTTGATTTATGCTGCTAGTAAGCTATAGTTAAGTTAAAAAACCAACACATTATGCCCAAATTAAGTAATTATACACTTTTTTTAGAAGGAAGTAATTATACACTTTGCTGCAAGAAAAAAACAAACAGTATATGTGGTGCCAACAATAATAGATATAGAAAAACAATTAATACGAATGACATATTGTACTATTTACTGATAAAATTTTAAGCAATCTGTTGTACATTTTACAAGAAATACATAATTACCCATGAGGAGTCGGCATTCCAAAGTTACGCTGAATATTTTCCTTTGTGTTCCTGCCTTTCTGATGACCAATGAACATATAGGTTTTCCCATCGACATTTCCAAGACCAGCAACAATGGCGGGATCATCATAACCTGCTCGGTCTCCATGAAGCTCAACCCACTAAAGCATGGAACCAAAGAATGATAAGCAGACAGAAAATGTCCAAACAAGAAAAGAAATGGCTTATAATAGAAGGTTATGGCAGAAGTACCTTGTCAGTGATGTTCAATACATGATCAAGGAAAGTTGGTCGGTTTGGATGACGAGCAATATTCAGACGTTGGATTGGAGTTAAATGTGTGTACAACTCTTTTATGGCCTACAATGTGCAAGATTCAAATGTAATTTAGTAGATGCAATGGAAGTTACCTAAGGAAAATTAGAAAATGGAACATGCAAAAATTCACCAGCTAGAAATGATAAAGGAATAAATGTTCACAGGCCATACATATCTTTGAAATTTGAGTTCCATTAAATATATTTTCATATTCCTTCTTTAGACTTATGGAACATTTGATTCATATGAGTAACTGCTAAGAAAGATATATAAAGTGTGAAAAGTCATAGGATAACTCCACTCTTATCATCAAAACAACTGGTCATTCATCTCAAAAAAAAACAACTGGTCATAAAACCAATCACATGCTTTAGAATTAGATGACATAGTAGGACTTTAAAGTTTCTTGCCATCTCCTAGTGTGACATTCTAATTTTATTCCAGTTATGTGGCACAAGGAAAGAAAATAAAATCACAACCTGTTGATATTTGCTTTCCAATAAATTAATTTGATCAGTGAAGTCCAAACCAGTTTCATCCGCCATTTTGCGCACCTGCAAGATAGTGAAAATTAAAATAGCATGGAATTCCTTTCATAAAACATGGCATGGAATTATATAGCAGATATAAGTCCACTAACCAGGAAGATCTTAAGTTGTTGAATATCAGTTTGTAAAATCGCATTGAAAAAGCAAGTTTAACATAATGAGAATGATATCAAGGAGAGATCATGGTTAGACAAATTACAGTCAGCGACCATCTCCATACGTAATTTAAATGCTGACTGCTAAGAGACATGGGGTTAGCACATGTCATAAATTAAAGATAGGATATTTTTTTCCGTAAAGATGTGAGCATGAAAATTTAATACGAAGAAGTAAAATCCCAAACCAACAATATCTTCATTCGATAAGTATATTATTACTTCTCTTTAAAAAGGTATTCTATTGCTATTTTTAATGAAAAATCTAATGCACAATTATAATCGAGATAAGAGCTAGAATTTAAATATTAAATAGCAAGCTTTTAGATTACACTCAATCACTTTACTCTTAGTACTACCTCTACTACATCTTTAACAGTTCAGAACGTCGCACCTTTTATCAACTAAAAAAAGTTTTCGCATCAACTGTTCTATGTGATGTGAAATACAAATCAGAATACGGACAGTAGGTTATAACTATGGCAGTATTTTCTATAAGTGTATATAGTCTCTGAAGTGGTAAGCTTCCTCTATTTGTGAGTCGCGCATATAAAATAGCAAACTGGAAAAAGTACAAACATCTTCACTTGATCAACTTCAATCAACCGACCAGTTTAATCATTCAATAAAGTATATGAATGGAATCTGGTTCCATATTTTGTACATTAGTGGTACACTAACTGCCTAACTAACTCATTCTGCATATAGTTGCTTTTTTCCTTTTCTAGTTCCATTAACTGTCACACAGGCTTCTGTTATCGAATAATAATGACAAACTTAGCACCGTGATTAGAGCACCATCTGGCGGTTCCAACTAAGATGGCCTCATGTTACGTCCCTGATTCCATGAGTCAAGTGTCTCGAAGAAGAATCTATTCAATTTCTTAAAGGATAAGAAATCCTCAACATTTTAAGGAATCCTTCATTAGTGCTTGGGAATGACTGATTTTTCAATTATTTGTAGCTACCAAACTAACAACAATAATGCAACTAAACCTATAGAATACAAAATTCCATTGTCTCAGCAGCCCAATTAAAACTTTAATAATAGTGGGTAGCTTGTAAATTGGGGATCACATGCAGTTAATGAAAATTCGGTTGACGGATAAATTTCCCGAAAGGAACTTACATCAATAATCTTCTTTTCTAGCTCAATTAATGGCTTCTCAAACTCAAGGGTCACAGTCTTTGGTTTCTCTGTAAGAGGTTTGAAGTGAGATAAATAAGTCAAGTGCCCACTTTTCAAGTTAGGATCAATATCCTCCGGCCATGGGTACTCATGCTTTTGTCCCTTTTTTATCCTTGCAACAGTAGAGAAGCTCCGCCGGCTCCCCTTCTTCAAATGTCCAAATTGCCTTAGCCAAGCACCACTAGTTCCGCTGAAGGGGCCTCGTTGCTGTTCAGTGAATGACAAGGACTTCCCCAAATGAAAGTAAGACCCAGATACGAAGCTCGAGCCCTCGCCTCCGACGTTCAAAGATGGAGAAAGGGCTAAGGAATTCATATTCAAGTCCTAAAGTCCAAACGGATCCACAAATTCTTCAATTCCTAACCGGACACAAATCGTAAATGCAGCAACTTCAATCCTGCATGATCAAAATTAATTAGTATGTTTACTCAAATCAAAGACACAATGAACTGCTTGTGTCATCACATCTGCTCTTTTTAACTCTAAACAAGTTAAATCTAAATTTTATTAACAAATAATGCAAGAACTACGAAATCCATGTCATTCATATACATAAGCAATCCTAGATCGAAACAGCACCATATGTGTAAAACAGCATCTTCTATCCCACCAAGAAATCAACAACTGATCAGTGAGAAACAGTAAGATCTAGATTGATTCCCAGAAAAAGAAAATTATCGTTGTCACGAATAGGCAAAACAAGCATAAACTGATGAGCTAAAGAATAACATAAAGGTACCAAATTATCTTTTTTCCCTTTTAGCATCTAACAACACATTTCTAAGTGCATTTTGCGATGCCATGCAACAAAAATTACTGGGGAAGTACCTGGAAATCCTGGATCCAGTCAAGAAGGACGCATTGAGGGAGCATACGAGAGGGCTTTGGGGTCTCCGGAGCAACGCAGAGAAGAGAGGGAGAGAGAGAGAGAGAGAGAGAGAAAGAGAATTAAAATATCAAAAGGAAAAAAAGTGTGAAAGGGGAAAAAAATGGTGCTGGCGAAGGGTTGAGGCGATAACTACGAAGTGGCGCTGATGGACACTTGGAACTCATGTCCAGGAAGTTTGGACTCGGGGCGCGTGCTTTAAGATTCGTTACGGGTTCTCATTCGACGGCTGGAAAGGACGAGGGTTCATTGTTTTAGGGTTGGGTTTCTTTGGTTTATCCGCCAGCGAGTTCGGACAAGACGGTGGGCCGTCGTGGGGTCTCTCTTTTCATATGGATTTGAATCGTTTGGTGGTCAAGTTATTATGGGTAAACGGTCTGATGCTAACACTTCATAACTTAATAACGAAGACCACGAGAGTCATAGAGTGGTCAAATTCAAGGATTGATATAAGCATTCCTTCTTATTTAAGGATAATCTCGATTTTCTTTTACGTAAAATACTTTTATTGAGAGCTTCACTCATTATCAGGTGTATGTTAACATTAAATTAGTCGAATTAGATAACGAGTCGAGACTTCAATTCCTGATCATCATTAACATCGCGTGAGTTGGAGAATATGTAATAAGAGAGAGAAAGAGAATATCACTTGCGCGATTGGGGCTTCTTGCACGAGTCCGATATTATTTTTATAGCCACGTAGCTCGCTGCACTTCACCTCTATCATTGCAGCTCCTCAACCCGATGAATTCACATTCGTTCCAACGGCCTTCGCGTTGCCTATGCGGCATGTTCGTTGTAACGACCACAACGCCTTCGTGTCGCCGTTAGATTCGTTGGTGTGATATCAACGGTTGCGTGAGTGACCACCATTTGATCACAACTACGACAATCCTCAACTTGACCAATGTGGACACTTTGTTAGCACTCTCATTATTCATGAGTAGTTTAACTGAATATTATATCTCAAAGTTTCACTATCCGTGAATACTCCGTACTGACTCAGTCATTCATGAGTTTTATTATTTCATCAAGTCCACATGTTTGATGAAAGTACCAACTGTAATTCTCTTCGTGAGAGAATCAATTAACGTGTCACTCATAGGCATGTAGGTCACTGTCATTTCCTTCTTATCAACTATATCCTGAATATAATAATACTCAATCTCAATGTGTTTCCCTTTTGAACTATTAGTTTCACTATATATCAAGTTTATCGCACCTTGATTATCACAATACATGAATAACGACTCTTTGACCAAATCAAGTCATAGTTCTAAAAGAAATTGCTTGAGTCATATTGTACTACAAGTAATATATCCAATCTCTTGTGTGTGTCTACTCACACATCCATACTTTTTTGTTTTCTCAAGAAACGACTGCACCACTTAAAAGGAACAAGTAACATGATGTAGACTTATGGTTATCAATATCACCGGCGAAGTCTGCATTTGAATATTTTACTGTCTCGAATATATTAGCATAATATGTCAATCTAAATTATATTGTGCATTTAGATATCACAGTATTCTCTTAATAACTTCTTAGTGGGTCTTTCCGAGATTACTTTAAAATATGCTAATCCAGCTTGTCGCGTAACTCAAGTCAGATCTTGTATAAAGCATCACATACACTAGGTTGTCCACTGCTTTTACATAAGGCTCGCCCAAAGGTTCTTACCCTGTGTTGGGACTAACTTTTACTCACTCTTTTCTTAACCACTAGCAGTGTCTATGCGGAACTACTATTCTACATCATGAACATCCTCAGTACTTTATTAATGTATTATTCCTGACTTAAACTCAAGCTTCTTAAGTTTTTATTACGACTAATCTGAATGCCCGGTACATATAAGGCTTCACCCATATAGCAATATCACAAAATTATTCCCACTCATCTTGATGTAGACACAATGATTCAATTTATTTGTCCTGAAATCAAATTGTTCTATTGTCTCATAAAATTTTAAATATTATTGTCTAGACAATTGCTTTAAGTCATACAATCATTTTTAGAGTTTATATACATTTTATCCTCTTGATCTTTTATCTGAAACTCTTGATGTTGTCGCATATATATGTCTTTTGACAGGTCTCCATTAAAAAATATTGTATTGACATCCATTTGGAACAACTCCAAATTTATATATGCTACTCTGGCTAAAATCGTCCTAATCAATGCAAATTTAGCCACCGAAAAAAAGTATCTTAAAAATCAATCACGACATTTTGAGTATAATCTTTAGCCATCAATCTTGTTCCGTGCTTATCAAGAGAACCATCAGCACCGTACTTTATCGTGAATACTCATTTGCACCCAATATATTGTCTCCATTTCGGTAAATCACATAATGCCCATAATCTTTTATTATGAATAAAGTCCAATTCAACTTTCATGACGGTCGTCCATGACTCTGATTTACTAGAAGTTATCACTTTCTTATAGGTGATAAGATATGTACTATCTTCTATCTCAATGTCAACAGAGTAACACGATGTCTCGTACTCATATAGAACATAATCATCCAAATGTGCAAGTGATGATCATGGGCGTTCGATGTCGATTATACTTGTGGAAGTACTCTGTTCCACTACATCCAATGGTATCTCATTTTGTGGAAGATCAACTCTCACTTTTGGATAGTACAGTAGATCATCTGAGTTGTTTTCATCGTCTCCTAAAATTGTGAGAGGATCATTATCCTCCATGACCTGCTGCTTTTCATTCTTAAGAAAAGTAACATCACGACTCTCTATGAGGAATTTTTCTTGATGGAAAATTTTGTACCCTTTGAACTGTTCACTATTTCCAATAAACCTGCATGTATTTGTCCTCATATCCAACTTGTCATTGAGCTGACTAGAAATTAATATGTGCGCTTTATATCCCCACTTTAGGAGATGGTTCATCTCGGACTTCTTGTCATTTCACAACTCATATGACGTTGATTCTACGAACTTAATGTGAATCTTATTCTGTATGTAACTCATGATCATCAAAGCTTCCCCCCAAAAGTGTTTTAGCATATCCGAGTGAGATAAAATATATCTCATTGCATTCATCATAGTCCTATTCTTTCTCTTTGTCACGTCATTCTGTTGTGGAGTATACGACATCGTAGTCTACCTATGTATGTCATTTAAAATGTAATAACTCTCAAATTTCAAAGAGGTGTACTCTCCTCCTATGTTAGTCTTCAAACACTTGATAGGTCGACATAACATTTTCTTGACTTGTGTCTTATATCTCTGGAAAGTCTCGAAAGCTTCTGACTTTCACTCTAAGAGGTATACATAATAATATTTATAGTAGTCATCAATGAATGTAATAAAGTATTCTTTACTCAGTAGGAATACTCAATGATCCACAAATATATGAATGAACTAGTTTCAACAACTATATTGACTTTTTTCCCACATAAAATGGGGTCATTTTCATTTTACCAGTCAAACAGTACTCACATGACATTGTCCTTACGCCAAAGATGTTGGACACCAAATCCATTTTCTTTATTTGTTTCATTTTTGAATTTATGAATGTCTTAATCTCTCATGTCAGATTTCATAATCATACATATAACATAGAGTATACTGAGAAGAGTCTTTTATTTCTTCAGACTTTATTATATTCAAGCAGAATAAGTCATGACCTGTCACATACTTTTCGACCCTATTATACTTGCCTATGGTGACCCGATCACTAAAGAATGTAACTTCAAAATCCTTTTGTAAACGGACAAGAACAAAAATCAAATTGCACCTTATTCCTATCACGTACAACACATCCTTGAGTATCATCAAACTATCTCCTAGGTCTAGTTTGTATCAGTAATGCCCTTAAAATCGAATGTAGGTGTTATTACCCATGTATATTCTCTTATCCCCCTTGGTTAGCTCTTTGAAGTTTATAAGACCCTCTTTGGTCTTAATAATATGGCGAGTCACTCCTGAGTCGATCCACCACCCTTTGTTTTTCGTCGTTATCGCATTGCATTCCACTATTGTGCCAAAAAAAATTGTTGGTGCTTGCGCATTTGTTCGATTTTCTGCCTCCTTGTCCATCAGACTGGCCATTGTTGTCATCTTCTTTAGACTTGTTGGGATATTTTTTTTTAAAGTGGTCAAACTTCCCACAAGTAAAATAAGGTCCTCTTGGTGTCTTGCGCCCTGCCTTGTGTTTGAACTACTTTTTCTTGGGGCTGAAGGTTGGCCTGACTTGTTTGTGGTGATGGTGTACACATGGGGCTCTTCCTCCTGCTCTTTAGCAGTCTCCTCTGCTTCGAAAATGTCAATTTTCTTTTTTTCTTTGATCATGTCTTGCTCGATGGCCATTCAACACCGAGATAATCTGCATAGACTCTAGCAGTGCACATTATGCAGCTTTTAGATCCTTCGCCATTACAATCATATTTACATGGTCGGACATATTTTCCTCCGACCTTATTTTACATGTAATGTACTATGCAACAACAATTGGACATTCATGTCTTTTTTGGACACACATTTTTCTTTAAGAGCTAGTGTTATAGGTCTCAAATACCCTAATCAAGTTGTCCTCCATATACATTAATATTAAGGTCCTTGCCTTCTCATCACCTGCTTTTCGGTGCTCTAGCCGCATGAGTTGTCTTCTTCTCTTTAGAGGCTCCGTTTGCAAGCGCTAGTGGGGGTAGCATCTATATATTTTGGAGACAGTCATGAATTAAGTCATACATAATTTTACGAGTCCATATGTCGTAGTTGGTATCATTGAAACGATTCAATTTGACTAGTTCCACATCCATAAATTTTTATATTCTCTAAAAAGTAATTTAACTTTTAATCAGAGACATATAACTGATATATTTCAAAGAAAATATTAAACACAATTTCAAAAAGAACTTTCAGTTTTAAATTTATCCAAAAAAATTAATAACTGATAATCCGAAAATACTTTCAATTTAATTTCTGCCAATAATAATTTTAATGGAAAGTATACAAAAAAATATTTTCAAGAATTAATTTTGTTCAAAAATAAGTTAACAAAAAAAATTTCGAAAACAATTTTAACAAGAAATAATACACTAAAAAATATTTAAAAAAAACATTTTTTTTAAATCTGAAATAATTAGGCAGAAATAATGTACAAAAAATATTTTCAAAAAATAATTTTATCTGAAAATAGTTTTAACAAAAATGTTAATAATATATTAATCCGAAAAAATATTATTAAAACAAACAATGATGTTTTGATCTGAAAAAATATTATTTACAAAAATGATATCTGAAAAAATATTATTGACAGAAATAATAATATTTTAGTCCAAAAATATTATTAACAAAAAGAATATCCAAAAATATTTTCATGCAAAAATATGCTACAAATTTTGTCCCAAAAAATAAATTTAACAGAAACTATGCAAAAAATAATTTTCGTCCTAAAATAATTTATAAGATAAAAAAAAATTGTTCGAGAAATAGTTTTGGAGAATATAAAGATAATTTCATCCGGATCTAATAGAAAATAATTTCAAAATTTAATTTCGACCAAAAAATTAAATTTAACAGAAAATATGTTTCAATCGAAAATAAATGTTAACAAAAAAATTTTCTCTAAATCTCGGAAAATTATGTAGACCAAAAATTAAACAGCAATTATGGTTAAAATTTTTTGAAAGTTTAATATGCCAAAAAATAAATGTTTTGACAATATTAAATATAATGTTAACTACCAAAATATTTAAACAGCAACTATATTTGTAAATACCAAACCATACCAGTAAAAAATTTAGTTAAGCAATTCATTAAAGAATATTTGAAAGAAAATAATTAAAGGAATATAAATGTACTGCACAATTGAGCAATATTTTCAAATATTGAACAGTGATCAATCGAATATCTAAACAACCATAATCATATATGTTAAACTATGATTAATCGGAAATAAAACAACAATAATGATTAATAAATTTCTGTAATTGATTCTGTAAATATTCAAAAAAATTGAAATTGAGTAATAAATATAATGCATTTAGCGAGGAAGAAAAAATAAATGGGCTGGCCTATTAAAAAATTCAAATGGGCCTTTAGATGAACGTGCGATCAGGATTAAATCATCAAAGAATTTGTTTGATCCTATGGTTCATATTAAACAAAGATTATAATGGTTCATATCGGATGTAAATATGCATCAAAGGTTCAGATCAAAGCAAACATATCATACGAGATCTACGGCTAAGATTAAAACATCAATAAAACTATTGACTCTACAGTTTAGATGCACATATGAGTTATAGCGATTCAGATCAATTCTATCATGTATCTACGGTCCAGATTAAATAGTAGTTAAAAAAATGGCTAGGATCAGAAAATAAATATGAGTTGCTAATCATATGGTCCTGATTCGGATAGGATATAAATGTGAGGATTAAATCTAACATGTATCAACGATTAAGATTCAAGTCAAATCTACGGTCATGATTACTGTATATTTTATCCTACGACTGCAATCAAATCATAAATTAACATATCTAAGTTATACATAAAAAGAACATATCTAATATAATCCTATGGCCGAGATAAAAAATAAATCAATTGTTGAGATAAAAAAAGAAAGAAATAATAGATGGTCTAGATGAATATCGTTCACCGAAGGAGAAAATAGGGGAGGTTCGTCGAGCCGGGAAGGCTTCAATTGGGTCATCTGAAAATGCAGTAGTGTTCTTTAGTGGATCATGGGTGTAGGTGAACCGTCAATTTCTTTTGCCAGATCGTGAATGTGTTGCATCGTCGATTGCGTTGTTTACCAAGACGCCCGGCAATAGCTTGATCCTGACACGTTTTGATGTCGGGGAAGATCGGGGCGGCCCCGGAGAGAGATCATGGGTCGCCAACGGAGCAGAGTGGACTGAAAACGCAATTCACCGACGAGTTTTAGCTCTGATACAACTGAGAGAGAGAGAAAGAGAAGAGTTTGCCTGCACGATTGGGACTCCTTTGCACGCTTCCGATATCGTTTTTATAGCCGCGTAGCTTTCTGCACTTCGCCTCTATCATTGCGGCTCCTCAACCCGACGAATCCGCGTTTGTTCCAACGGTCTTCGCGCCTGCGCGCCACATTCATTCTCGGTCACAACGCCTCCCGTCGCCGTTAGATCCATTGACACGATATCCATTGTCGAGTGAGTAACCACCGTTTGGTCACACAACATAATCAACGCCGCTTCCTGGATATTGTCTTAGCTGCCAGAAAAAAAAGGATTGATAATTGTTTCCTTCTTTACATTCTCATGGAGTCTTAAGCAGACGTAGGTATAACTCGAATCTTAAAAAGATTATTTTGATCATGATTCACTTTCATTGTTTCAGCTTTCTTGGTTTGGAAATGTCGAATTCTTTGGTAGAGAAGGCTTTAATAAGAAATTGGCCATGAGAAATATTTTGGTCATAATTCACTTTCACTGTACTTATTGAATTAGTTGGATGTTAGTAATTCTTAAAATCGATAGATCTAGATAAAAAAAAAGGTATGACTCAATAAAATTTGAACTCTAGCCATTATATAATACAAGTTTCTCAAATTGAGAGTGGATGCTTGTGATCGTATAATTCGAATCAAGCACATGAACACATAATCAACTTCAAAAAACGGTTTCCTTTTGTTTGAAAGCAATCAACATCTAGAATTACTCATTTGATGTCGTTGTTGGATCATCATCCCTTCCTCAATGTTCTTCTCTTCGAGAAGACAATATTTATTGGAGAGTATATATATTTTCATAATTTAAAATTACATTTTATCAGAATTTAAAATATTAGTTTTTAATAATCGAATAGGTTCTTCTATTTTCTTGGTTTTCACTTTGAGAACTAAACCAATGAATTACAGAATTAATTTAAATTCCCATGTAGTTAATCCTAACGTGAAGAATGATGATACTGTCTTGAAACGAGGAGCATTTTCAAATTATGAATACCATTGAGGTTTATTAGTCCGTCCTTTAAAACTGTAATAAAAGCAAGTTTGTATACAATTCTATGTTGCTAAACAATTGGCTTTTCTTTTTTTTTTTCTTGAATGATCTATTGTAGGATCACATTGTTGAATTTTCTAAATGGTTTGGCGGGGCTGCTAGATGCACGAAGAGATATCTCAATTGGAAAAAATGTAGACGTGCAACCACCATTTTCTTATATATCAAATTATTTATATTCAAGAAATTTGATATAATAATAATAATAATAATAATAATAATAATAATAATAATAATAATAATAATAATAATAATAATAATAATTTAAGGTGATTTTAAGTTTAACCTACACATTTGAAATTGCTATATAAGATAGTCTCGAGGCATGAAAAGCACACTAACAATGTTCATATTTGTCTCCAATTTGTTTTGTCATAGTTTAATGTGTATCTATTATTTAATATATTGTCGAGCCATGAGAAAATTTTCCTATTTCTTAATGACCATGTTGAGAAACCTAGCCCAAATAATTTGTATTTAGTTGGGTGATGGAAGTTATGGCAACAAACAAATCCAATAATGCTAAGTATGTAAATTTTATTAATTTGTATTTAATTTCGCATTGTCTACCTACTACTTTTTAGCATTTTTCTATTGCTTAATTAAGGGCTCAACATTTGAAATGTGATTCCATTTATGCAATGACTTTAAATATGTGTGAGCAAAACTCTGGCATAATTGACTAGGAGAGGCAATTCTCCTCCACTACAAAGTGCTAGTATATATAACTTTTGTGGTTATTTCAACTCTTTCTTATGCGCTTCCAACAAAAGTCTTGAACTTTAATTACTAATAATTAATTAATGAAATTCTAAATGCAGCATATTATAACAAACATAAATAATTAATTGTTGATCATGCATGCATGCATGCATGCATATGTGCATCTAGACAAAGTCTGTAAAAATGGAAATGTGATCATTATTAAAACAATAATCATTACAAGAATATTGTTATTTCCCGACGGAATTATTAAAAAAGAATTTGAATATAATTTTTTTATTAATAATCTCATCTATCATAATTAAAAATTTGATTCGGACGACATAAACTAATCAAACAATGATCATGACAAAACAACTAAAGATGATGATTATGCGCATGCATGGTCGTGATGATTGGGACAATGCTATTGATAATTACCATTACCTACATTAGTGGAGGTTATGACCCTATGGACGACCGTGGGGATGCATATAATGTTCATGATGAATTAATTTCTACCACAACATGCAATATTAATTGTTGGTCGGAGGACAAACATGACATGCAACATTTTCTTGCATCATTGGGTTACCATTAGTTTCATGTATATATGTGTCCCTAGGGTGGACATCCCCTCAGCCTCGAGGCCAAACAAATGGCAACACCACTCTCAGTTATTTCAGTGATGGTAACACAAACAGATGCTTTGTGATGCGATGATAACCCAAATAAATGCTTGGTCGGTCATGTAGTCGTAAATCGATGATAAGAAAGAGATTTTAGATGTAACACCCAGAAATTTTAATTTATTAAAAATAAATAATAAAATGATAAAAATGAAAAATAAATTAAGATAAGATATGATATGATTAGAATTAGAAAATTGATTGGAGTCAAAGTTACGTTCTTAGTTCTATCAAAATTAGTTCTTAAAAGACTCTCAATCACAAGTAAAAATAAGAGGTATTAAATTGAGTTGGACTTATATTATATGTGGAAAAATCCTTATAAATAGAGGATTATGGCAGAGAGACTCTCATTATTTTCTCTTTCAAGCTCAAGCATCACCAAATCTCTTTCTCTCTCTTGGAGGATTGAAGGAGATCTGTTGTAGGAAGACGAACTCGGCACACAAAGACAGACCAACGAAAAATAAGGTATGTAACTAGGAGGATCAATCCTATGGATTATCATATGAATATGATAATATAATGGTTATAGTTCCTTGCATGAAAATAACGTTATTATGTTTAATCAACGACGGGATGGAGACAACAACCTGCAGCAATGGGCGGCCCGAACAGGGACCTTGTCCCTAGAGAAATGGAATGCGTTCGTCAAGTAAGAAAAGACTGTGCATTTGGACGTTGGTCGTATTTCACAAAAGTACATTGGAGCGCCTGGAAAAGGATTGCGTCATCTTTCGACACGGGTCGTGTTCCTCAATGGCATCAGAGTTAAATGGATCAACGAATTTACATGGACCACATCGCGCCTCGGTGTTGGTCGTGTTCAATGCTACGAAAAGTCGTGTCATGCCACACACACGCTGTGTATTCACAACATGAAGGAAATGGATCATGTCTCAAGCATACGCTTGGTCGTGTTCCTTGGTGATGTCAACGACATCACATGACTCGTGATGAATAAACATTGATCGTGTGTCATCTGGGGTAAGTGGGTTAAATTGAATGTGGGTCGGGTCGTCACAAATTCAGACTGCACAGTGGATAACGAGGATCATTTCGTGTTAAATGTGGGTTGTGTCCTGATAGGAGAAATTGATCAATGTATTGATTGTAGGAAACAGACCGTGTATGTATCACCAGGGACTGTGTCTTGATTGAAAATGAGTCGTGTTGTGCCCTAACGCAGACTATGTTCCCGATTGAAGGTGTCAAGTAAGGCTGTTAGGGTATTCTATTTCTACCCCTTATTATTATGAAGATGTTTGATTGTACCTATTGATTAGACTTATTGTTAGTTTAGCTATATGCAAACATTAACCTAGTTAGCTAATAATCATAGTTAAAAGTATATTTTGATGATTGTGATTGAAATGACACATAAAGAGGAGGGTCCCGCCGATTGCGAGATTTATCCCTATTATAGGGTTCTATCTTGATTGCAGGATTCTATCATGATTGCAATGATTTCTCTTAATTGCAAGGTTCCACTCTTTGATTGCAGGGTTCTATCATGATTGTAAAATTTATTATGATTGCGGGACTTCTCCCGATTGTATCTCAAAGATGGATGATTGAGTACTGATGAGCGCTTATGGCCTAGCTAGTCATCCCGCGACCGAATAATTCGAACCTTATATGCATTATTAAAGGCTCAAAGAAAAATAGAAAAAAAGAACTGATACTAAGGATAGTATGGATCGGGCTTGTACATATTGATACCTCGCTCTTCATGTGATTGATGTTCTCGTCATTGATGAATCAAAACAAAAGATTGAATTGAAATTAAATCTATTGAACATAGAATAAGGAGTTTTGCTTTATAGCAATATAATTGAGGTTTTTGCAATTGAGTTGTTGTTAAGATTGGTGTAACTGGAAAAAAGGTAATGAAGGATAAAAGGTAAAGTAAAGGAAAAATGGTATTATTGTTTTATGTTCTTTATCGTGTCGTAATATATAATTTTTTCCTTTTGCATTTTCTTTACAGATTATGCTTCATCGCTCATGGAAGAATTATCTCCTTTGATTTTGATCCTGCAAGCGATGAACGTAATTGACAAGGATGACACTAGTGATGCAAGTATTCGTGATATAGGCTTGCATATGATAGAAGTATAATTTGAGTCAAATTAATTTTTACTGAGTTTTATTAATGTTTTCTTTTCTTTTATTGAATAATGTAAAAGAATAATTTATCTTGCTAGACTATTTTATTGATTTTTATTTTAAAGTTATTACTTTTCCATATAGATGGTCAGTTTTTTTTATCAAAGTCAAGTCAAAGAAGATATGTTGTAACAACTTCAAGTCTATATTTTGTCACATGGCATAGTGTGGATTTAGGGGCGTTATATTAGATGTCTCTATTTTTTTACTTTACTTCCGTAGAAATGACGATTTCTTTGTCCTTCAAAATTCTATATTTAGACTCATACACACACACACACACGCACACACTATATATATAATATATATATATATATATATATACACACACATGCACATTATATAACGTATTAGCGTGCATTCGGACGATCACAGACACATAAAAGAATGTAGGACCCACAAAACATATTTCATCTAAAATTCAAAATATGGGTCACATATGTTTTTATGTGTATATGATTGTATCGAATGCACTTAATTGTGTATGCACGTCAATATTTCTCTTATTATTATTATAAACAAGAAATTTACACCTACCAAAATATAGCTATTAATAATAATAATAATTATTATTATTATTATTATTATTATTATTATTATTATTATTATTATTATTATTATTATTATTATTATTGTTATTATTCTTTTATTTTTTGTCTAAAATATTTTATATTTGTTGGATGTGTTAATTAATAATGATATATCTATTTCTTTCTTGCCCATATTGGATTAATAAGGTGTGTAGACTGGACAAGTTGTGACCAAAAATATAGTGATGAAAAAGGTGTTAAATTAGATGAAAAAAATTAATAAAAGCTTTATACAAATTTGAATTAAGAACTTCTAGTTTTTGCATTAATATTATATTAAATCAGGTGAGGTAAGCACTATTTCAAGAACTTACGTTTTAGGAAAATATTATCTTTATCTTTATATCTTAAAAAAAAAGAAATATCCACCTCAAAATAATATTTTTGTCTTCATAATTTACCTCAAAATAGTATAACAAAATAACAAATATCTACCTCAAATGATGAATATATGTTACAATATGTATACTAATGAACATAACATGGGTTTCAAATGTTTTCCACGAATACATATATTTTTCTCCATTAAAATGAAAAATATAAAGTTTTTTTTTCTGTAGTTCACTATGTTCTCAAAAACATATTTTGAAAATTGTGGGATATAACTATTATCAGCGGCCATATATTGTTTAGTAAGATGTATCAAAAAGTGTATTTTTATTGTTGGAGTATTGGTGTAACTAATTGTTGAAATTATTCTATTTGGTTAAATATTGAACATTAAAACTTTTTTATTATGAGAAATATTGCTTTATCAAGCTATTAGAACCAGAAATATTTTTTTCCATTTAGAAAATATTGTCTCCCTCTATTTTATTTTTTAAAAGATAGAAGTATTAATTAACTTAATTTGGTTCTAAATCACATATTTTCACTTTAAGAGAAATATCATGCACCACACATGTAACACCTCCAAGTTCACATCTCGCAACATGATAGAATACATACTTGAAAATGCTACGACATTCTTCTTTTACTTCATTTTGAAAAGGCTAGTAAACAATATGGACACATCATAAAATAGAACAATGCAAAAGAAATAATCTTTAAAGTAAAATTTCATAGATAAGTTATAGTCAAATAAAAATGTTCTATTATATTATTTCATAAATAAAAAGTACATAATTGAAAATAATTTCATAACCCGATAAAAATTAAAATGACTATAGACTAAACTATTAGCATGTGCAAACCTTCATACTCACGAACATTTGCATCAACAATGCCATCATTTATCTCCTACAAGGATCAAAAGCAAGAGAGACAATTCTTCCATGAGCGATGAAGCTCATAATAATTAATAAGAAAGAGCATATGTGCAGATGAATTAGGAAAATATAAATAATATGTTATGATAATCAGTAATGTTACTTTTTCCTCTTGCTCAGTGATTTTCATTTAGGAATAACCAGAACATTAGTTGCACTATGTGTTGCATATCAATTTCGGGGTTTAATATGTTTTTATCATTGATTTTTTGATTTTATATTATTCTTATCAATATCATCAGCGGCGAGAACATCAGTCGCATCAAGATGCGCAGTAGGTTTAATATTTAGTATGTTCAAGCTCAATCAATACTTAGGACCATTTTATTATTTTCAAATTAAATTGTCCTAACTTTGTCAAACATTACAATCATTAGGTGAACCTTTAACATGCGCAATGAAGATTCAGATTGACCTAACACAAGTACACCTAACTAGGCCACGAAGTGCGCATTAAGAGAGATAAATTCCTAAACAGAAGGGCAAAACCCTAAATAGGAGAGACTATGTCTTTAAACAAGATACAATCGTCGGGGCTTTCCTCTTCATGCAATAAATTCGATCACAAACATTAATAGTTTTTAAGTCCTATTATTAGTTGAGTAGTATGTTCATTTCTAGGTTATCTTCAAGGACACTAGATCAAAGCAATAATATCACACAATCATTCAGTAAAATCGATCAAATCACTCATGCGATAATATTCAAAGAAACATTAGGATGTTTTTCACAGAAAATGTTTGAGTTTATTTCATATTCTATGTAGAGGTTGAGACCAAGCGTGAGTGTGGACTTCACGGTGTGAAACGAGCGTGAACTCAACTTCACGGGCGTGTCTTCCCAACTCACATTCGTGACAAGAAGTTCACAGGTTATGACTTTCCAATTTACGGGCGTGATCAAATGCACGCTTCTTCATCTCCAACTTCACAGTCGCGGTAATCTCTATCACGGGTGTGAAATCTATCTTCACGACTGTGAGTGAAAGGTCTTGAACTAAGGTTTCATTATTGTAATAGGTTCATGGTCGTGAACTTAGTTTCATGATCGTGATCAAATGAGTTGCACGATTGCACGACGACGTCACGATCATGAAATTCAATTTCATAGTCGTGGCCGAGGCAGTTCGAAATTGTCCAATAGGGTCACGACCGTGAAACCATATTTCTTGAACATGACCGTGACACTATATTACTTTTCATCTTTTCGTGTAGAGAGATTTTTGGAGGCATGATTATAAATTAATTATGTTATCAATCTATCATGAGAGACATACATCATTGACATATGTAAAGGGATCTATCTATGTACAAGATTTATAACTTTAACCTAGAAATCATACTATTATCAATCTTTTGCAATTTCCTCTATTTTTAATCATTCATATATGCAAGAATCTAAAGTTGATCCTTGAATTACATACCTTAATTTTTCTTGTGATATAACTCTTTTCTCGTTCATGGTCGGTCTCCTTGTTCTCTTAGTACTCGCGTTGTTCTCGATATTCTTTATATTCTCCTAACATAATTTCGGTATAGATTTAACAGAGAAAAATGAGAGAGGGGATAAACCATGAGGGAGCAAACCATCTCTTACCTCTGCACCTGAGAAAAAGGGAAGATCCTCCTGGCGGCTAGGGTTGTGTGGGAAGGAAGAAATATTTTCTTTCTTCTAAGGCCTATTTATAGGATTTTTTTAGGGTTTTCTCTAATCTTAAAATGAGTGGGACTTTATTATTTAAATTTAGCCCAAAATTCCATAATTAAAATATTATTATATATTAAATTTTGACTTAATTAAAATCGTGGGTGTTACAACACGAAAGGCCCAACCTTGACGCTAAAAGGAACATTTTAATTAACTTTATAGCGACTATATATATATGTCTATCAAGTTATATGAGTTTAAGAAATGTGTAATCTATTTAAGTATGATACATCGCGTCTCTTATTTTATTGATCGTTGGATTTAATATATGCGGATTAAAATAAAGTGCTAAATAGAGGTGTAAACCCATTGACTATAAACTTTTGTAAATCCATCCTTTTTGAGAAAAAAATTAAAATTCCCACTCAAAATTTTCCAGCCAAAAATTTTTGTTGTCAGAATTCTGACGGATACTTTGTTGTCAGAATTTCTGACGTACTATATTTGTCATAATTTTTGAAGAATTGTTCGCCTGAGAAAATTTTTGATGGTTATGTCCGTCAAAATTTCTAATTAATATATGGTCTGATCAAAATTTTCAACGGATATAAGCCAATAGAAATTCTGATAGACCTGAAGTCTGTTAGATATTCTAACGGACTATAACTTGTCAAAATATTTTGGACGTCCGGGCCTGTGATTCCCTCCTACATCTATAGAAGACCCATGAATACTTTTTTTATTTGCGAATGAATTTTTCGACTCAAATTCCTTCACGAATAATAAGATTCCTCCTCTTGTCGACGTCTATAGATACCAAGGGCGGAGCCAAGGGGGTGCAAGGGTGTGCCCTGGACCCCATTTAATAGTTCATGAACTGTTTAATTTAAGATCTGACTACTTGTGGAGATGGAAACAAGTGCAGTAGTTGTAGTATAAGGTTATTGGTTCGACTCCCCAAGTCTTCATATTTTTCTTTTTTTTTCTCTTTTACTTAGTTTATCTTTTCTATTTTTACTTTCTTATTATTTATTTTTTACATTTACTCAAATATTACCTAATATACTGTTCCATGAAATGCAATTGAATTATATTATATTAATATTTATTCATTCATTAACACTATTATTTATATATATTAAAATATATATTTCTCCTTATTAGTCTATATTTATACTATAACAATCTACTTATTTATTTTATTACATGCATACTTCTATTTTCTTATTATTTATCATTAACCTTTACTCAAATATTAACTTATATTATTTCAAAAAATATCATTTATTTATATTATATTAAAATTTATTAATTCACTAAAAGCAATATATATATATATATATATATATATATATATATATATATAGNAAAAAAATTATTTCATTATTATTTTATTTAATTATAAATTAGTGTTATAATATCATATGTATATGTTCTCACTCATTTTTCTCTATTTTTAATATTTAAAATAAAAAAATAAAATTAATATAAATATTTTGAATTATATTATACCGTGAAACTAATTTTTTAAAAATTATAATTAAAAATATAGATTAATATATAAAAATTTTTATATTATATAAATAATTATAAATAATTGTACACCCGTAAATAAGAGTTCCGACTTCGTCACTGATAAATACTCCCCTTCCCCTCCCTCATCTTACATGACTTTCCCCCTTCTTCCTCCTCCCGTGCATCTTCACTGCGAAAAGGTATATTTTTATTTCCTCTCCTATGCCTCAGTGGCATTGGCCCCGCGTGGGCTCGCGAAAAGTTCCCTACGCAGGAGCTCTCCAGCTCATGAGCTCCTTCGCAGGGCCTTTTTTATTTTCTAAAATCAATTTTCTTATTTTTTATCTCTCTGAATTTTATATGTTTATTAATTTAATGTCTTACTTATGTTAATTTATATGATAATTGTTTAATGCATTTTTGTTATTTCTAATGATATTTGTTAGAATATATGTTGATTGATTTAATATTTTATTTATTTATTTAAGCTCTTAATTTTCTATTATTTATTGTTAGAATATATTTTTTAACGTTCTTAATTAATGTTAATTGTTAGAATTGATTAATTGTTACAATGTCTTATTTATTATTTTATATGTTTAATATTTAATTTACTTAGTTACTTTTAATGTTAATTATGAAATTGCTTGTTAGTTGTTGTATTAATTTAATTGTTTAAGATTTATGTTGATTAATTTAATAGTTATATAATTTATTGCAGAAAAAATAATATCTTTAGAAACTCGCCGATAGAACTAAATCTAATTGTAGATGACTTATATAAGAATTTTATAAATGAAGTTGAATATCTTATAAATTTTGCATGATCAATTGTCAATGTTATATGCTTATAGTACAAAATTTCAATCAATATTAATAAAGTTATTTTTTTTATTGTAAACGATGCTAGTTTAACAAATGGAGAACGCCATTCTCACGCATTCAATATGAAATTGATAATACGATTGAGTTTGACAAAATTTAATGCAAGTTTTTTGTTTAAATAAATAATGAAAATTTTACATTTTCAACCCAACATATGCAACAATATTATTTTTTTCTTTTTCTGAAAAAAGTAAAGCAGGAGAAAAAAATGACACAGGCCTGACACTCTCCCAAGAAACCAAACACAAAATAATACAAACAAATCAAAGATTTAATAATTAGCAAACCGCGGCGGCGGCAGGAAGAACATGACCACATCGCCTGGCGTCCATCGTCATCATGCGGGCGAACTCTTCGAAGCAGACGAAGCCGTCGCCGTCGGTGTCCACGCCGACGATCATTTGCCGGCAGTCGTCGAGGGTGCACCCCTCCTGCCCCAGCAGCGCATGCAGCTCCTCCGCCGATATCCTCCCGTCTCCGTTGGCGTCGAAGACCGCGAAGGTCTCCTTCAGCTCGTCCTCCTGCCCCAGCCCCAACCCCAACCCCACCGCCGCCATCGCCTTCGTCGCCATCCCGACGTCGTCACCGCCACCGCAGAGAGAGAGGATCTCCTCCATGCGGAAGCTCCGATCGCGGCCGGCGCGGCGGGCAGCTTCAGCCAGCATGGCGGCGACCTCGTCGTCCGTGGGAGGCTGCGGGCCCAGTCGGCGCAGCACGGTCTCCAGCTCGCTCCGGGTTATCCTCACGGCGTAGCGGTCGGACGAGGAGGGCATGGGCGCCGTGAAGTGGTGGAGTTGGCGGACGTCGCCGACGGAGGCGTGATCGGTAAGCGCCGAAGGCAACGACGAGGGCTTATTGTTATTGTTTTCCTTGTTCTTCCTTCCCTTCTTGTTGGTGTTGCTGTGGGAGGAGAAGAAGGAGAAGGGAGGCGTACCCTGCAAATTCATAATAAGCTTCATGGCTACTAAATTATAACTTAGAATTAAAATTAAGGATCAAGAATTCTGAGGAGGGAGGAAGATGTAGAGGAGGAAGAAATAAATTTAGTTGAGGAGAAAAAAAATTAAAGTTGAACTTTAGTTGTACGTAGCTTCCATGAAGCTTCCTGAGGATTAGGAGGAGAAGACCGCAAGCAAGCAATCAATTATTTCAAATATTATAATAATAGTGGATTTAAGGATATTTTATCAAATACATGTTTGTTGATCGAGGATTTTAATTTGAATTTTTTCATAATCTTAGACATCTTAATATAAATTAAACTCATTCATCCACTTAAGCTACTACATAATTTTGTTATTTTCTTAATATTTTATTTATGTGTTAACTTTAACTACTAATATATATGTATATATATACTTAATACACAGAAAAGTTGGAGGGGGGAGGGGGGCATGGGTGGCGGGCGTGACCCCTCCCGCCGCCTACGTGGGTCCGCCCATATATATATATATATAGTGATCAATATATTATAATTTTAGAAGTATATATGAGTCTAAATTTAATGTAAATTTGTGTAAATATTTAAAATAATGTGTAATTTTAGTTTAAGAAAATGAAATTAATTATTTATAAATAATGATTTAAAATATCACAATGAACTTATTTTTTTAAGTAATTATATGAGTTTTAAAAAATGAGTATATATAATAAAATTGTACTGTATAAGTTGAATCTCAGATGTATGATTGACAAAAATAAATAAAAAATATAAATTTTAAATAAATTATTTATTTTTAATTATATGCTTTAAATCTAAAAGTACAAATAGGGTACAATATATTAAATTATATATATATATATATATATATATATATATATAAAGTAATTTTAATATGTAATGTACAACTAGATCGTTGAAAATTCATGTATATCTTTATGGTGTTGGAATGAATTTGACGGATTTGGACAAGTAATTAATAACTACGGGTTGAACTTGAATTGAGTGATCAGCTACGTGAGTAGCAAATGCATGCACGTCTCCTGTTTCATTTTTTCTTTTTTTTCGGTCGTCACCTTAATATCCAGAAAATGATGCCGTCATTTAACTTATGAAACATTAAAAATCACACTATCCACTAATTATGTTTAATTTATTATAATTTCAATTAATTTAATGTTATTTTAAATTATATATCTAACTATAACAAGTGAGATTTTCTATTTATTTAATCAGTTAGAAAGTTGTTTACTATTAGAGTCATTTAGTTATTTTTTCTCTTTATTATTGATAAAAAACACTAAAAAGAAAAATAATCTCTTACACTTTGTGCATGCTGATGTGACTACCGGTGATCGACCACGGAGCTAGCCAACCTACGTTTATTAGTGTTATTGTTGAACTAAAAAAAATGAAAAAAAATCATTTAACTACTATTTTTTTTTCACATTTTTCGTATATTTAATTCTGAAAAATTGTTAAACATATCATAGGTATATATGGTATATATTTATAAACAGTTTGTTTTGTAGCTTTTACACGTTGAACATATCAACGAATCAATTAACCCAAATTAGATAATACCCCTGATGTTGATTGATATGACTTTATTTACACATAGATTAAGAAATATAAAAGCTGATTTTCAAAAGATTTTTTTGGTAAAACACTCCACGCACATTTATTTTGAGGAAAATTAGACGCCAAAACATTTTCACCTCAAATAATGTTTTGTCGTCTAATTAATTTGGTAATTATAAAATTACATCGAACTTATAATTTAATATTAATTCATATATGATAATTAAATTAATTTCTGGATACAAAATATAACCTATAAGAATAAATAAATAAATAAACAAATTTAACGACTTAATTAATAGTTACCGGCAAATATTCCATCATTTCAAATTGCATCCACAGTAAAGTTATTAATGGACTCATATGACGATGATCAAAAGGATCCGCTCTACATGGAATGTAGATTTCTATCCTCTCATTTTCTTATATCTTAATAATACATACATGCTATACAATAGAATCAAAAGGATCCGTTCCTCCTCAAGGATGAATAAAATGCAACTCTGCTGCATCCAAATTAACCGACGATCGGTGTCTGGCAAAGAAAGAAAGGATAGCTTAGGGTGTAACGTCCTCTCTAAAAATACTACGACCTTATTCTTTAACTTTATATTTTATCAAAAAGACTAATCAATATGCTAAACATGTATTGTGAAAACAATAACTTTATGATAAAATTTTATTAAAAGGTATAGCTAAAATAAAAATATTCTATTATACTGTTCCAGAATGAAAAATCATCATGCACTAATGATAGTTTAATAACTTTTATAAAAAACTTAGTTCTAGACTCCTAGCATGTGCAAACCACCAGATCACGAACACATGCATCATCAGTGACATTTATCTATCAGTTGTGCTCATCGTCTGCAAGATCAAAAGTAGAGAAGATAATTCTCCTACGAGCGATGAAGCCCAATATGTAACATTAATAATAAAAGAAAAATACATATATGCAAATAAAATAAGGAGATATAAATAATCTATTATGATAATCAATAATGTTACTTTTTCAATTATTCAGAAATAATCAAAACATCAGTTGCATCATACACAGTAATTTTACGGTTCATTACGTTCATGATCTTTAGTTTTTTATTTTATAGAATTCTTATCAGTATCATCAGTGAAGAGAACATCAGTTGCATCAAGATGCGCAATAGCTTCACTATTCAGCATGTTCAAGCCATTTCAATATTAAGAGATTTAACTTTTTATAAAATTTGAACTTTATAATTTACATTTAAGAATTTTATAAGGAAAAAACATTTAAAATTTATGATGAGTATAATAATTAAAATAAATAAAACTAATAGTTAATGAGCATTAAACAATTCACAAAACAAATAATTTTAAGATTAATTAATATCATTTTATTAATATTAATATTTCAAATTACATAGGTCGATTTCCAGATTATTGGATTATCACACGATCGAAAATTGACTAGACCAAGATGTGTTATTAAAGGGATGGAATGTTGAATATATTTATTAAATTAGATGTGCTACCAATAATCCTAAATAATTAAGCTGATAGGAAGAACAACATATTTATATTTATACTATTAACACTCAGGGTGGACCGTTGACAATTTTGGTCTAGCCCAAAGCCCAACACGTGGACAACAAAGGGAGAATTTTTTTTAATACGAGCAACGTCGAAGTTTGAACTCGGAACCTTTGATTCTGATACCATGTTGAATTAGATGTGCTACCAATAATCATAAAAGCTTAAGTCTATATGAAAAGCAACATCTTCTCGCATGTGGGTTGTTGACAACTTTGGTTTAACCCATAGACTAAAACATGGGCAACCAAGGGAGGACATTAAACTTTAATATAAACAACGTCGAAATTTGAATTCAGGACATCTGACTTTGATATCATGCTAAATTAAATTTGTTGCCAATAATTCTAAAAACTTAAGCCAATAGGAAAAGCAACATCTTTATATTTATACTCTTATAAAACTGATTCACAAGTAAAGTCAACTTAAGATATTCATATTAATCTAAATGAAGTCCCTTATCGATCCCATCTTGTTTTGGAAAATTATTTTCATTTTGATGAAGTTACATCTCTACCTTCAATATCTATAATAGTTTAATTTCCCTTTCACCTATGAAAATATATCCTTCAGATTATTTGATAATGATATTAAAATACACTTCTGAACTTTTAAGGCTAACTTTAAATTCATGGAAATTATCAAGTACATAAGATGTGCATCCTTAAAGGCACAACGACTTATCCAAAGTTTGTAAAGAATGTATATAACAAATTTTGAAGACACCCATACACAGTTGTTAATAGCATCTCCCCAAAATGGACAAGACGAGAAAGAGTATAATATGGTTTCTTTTGTTGACAAATCCATTTTGTTGTGAAGTTTCTAGTGTTGTCATTGCCTCAGTGTGCCTTTTTCATCATATAACACTTTGAATAAGTCTTAACTATATTACACAAACTATCGGTGCATAAAATTTTAATCTTGCGATCTAATTGATTTGTCATCATATCGATGAATCACATAAAGCAATACAATGCTTTAGAGTTGCGAGAAATCAAGTATAGTTGTCTACAAAGGTGATGAAGTAAGAGAAATTATGTCTACTGTGAACATTCGTAAAATCACACATGTCTAAATGAATATTTGTAGTGGAAATTCATTTTGCTTTTCTTTTTCAAATAATATTCTATTTTTCTTGCGAGATTGACATTCTTTTTTGTTCGTTAGATCAAATTTAGTGAAAGGATCCAAGAGTTTTTCTCTAACTAATTTGTTCATTCGATCTTGTTTAACGTGACATATTCTGGCATGCCAACTTTATACAATTTATCCATATCAACCAATGATATAAATGAACAATTATTAACAATATATGCAATATTTAAAGCAAATAAAGCATTTTCAAAGACTATTACATAAATGACTATTGCCACAAAAGATGCTCATGTGTTCCAATGAAAATTTATCTAATGCGGAAACATTAAATTTTGCCTAAAATTTGTGGCATAAATAATGTCTTCAAAATAAAGGCATTGCCATTACAAAGATCCAACTTGCAAGTGAAATTATATTTTACTTCTAGTTTTTGTTGTTGTCAATGTAAATCCATTTTGTCCTCCCACTTGATCAATGAAATTTCACAAAGGAGCTGATAGTTTCTTTCTGAATATGCTATCCATAAAGAATGATTTTTATGACTAGAGCACAACTAGAAACATAAACAAAAGATTTGTGGTAATGACAAATATTTTTAGGTTCCAACCAATCATGTGCATAATGACCACAATCTCTACAATTGTAGCACTTTAGTTTGTCTATGTTTATTTATCATCACATTTTTCCTCATTACATGAATGATTTGGGAACATTACCGCTCTTCTTGTTTGACAACTACTTATGTTGTCATTTCCTGTTGGGTTTCATGCTAAAATTTTGTTCACCTATCTCAACAACTAATGCTTGAGCGGAGCCCTTGAGAGCCTCATCCTCCATTTTGAAGTCATAAGCCGCTTGGTCAATAATTTGACATTGTCATTGTGCATCAGATAGTGCATGTGTTCCGAGTTTCAAGGAAGATAGCGGATTAGAGAAACATATTGCTCATCATTGAGCACTTGAGAACTACTTTTTAGCTCTTGTATCATGTTTGACAATTCTCATATATGCTCCCTCATGGTTTTGTTTTGGGCGCTTCGATATGAGTCAAACTTGATCATGAGAGTCCTACATATGGATGTCATCATGACTTGGAACTTGTTTTTGAGTGCCTACCAAAATTCATGGGCCATCTTATAGGATTCACGCTCCACCATAAGACATTTCTCGGATATGCTCCCTCATCGTATGATTTGCGCACTTCCGATATGAGACAAACTTGATGTCGAGCATCCTACATTTGAATGTCGTCGTGATCGAAACTTGATTTTGAGTACCTCCCAAAATTCGTGGGCCATCTTATAGGTTTCGTGCTCCACTATATGGGGATTAAACATCAAGCTCAACAACGTTATGCGAGTGATGCAACTATTTTTTAACCAGACTATGTCTTTTCGTCCATTTGGCATTTAGGAGTGGTTCCAGGTGCAGGTTCTACCATGATGTGATTAATTATTTTCAGAAATCCTCCGAGAGATATTGGATCCTTCGTTGTCAAATATCATAATCGTAATCACTCAACTGGCCAAATTTGTTAAGATTGGCTATGATTGATTTTGAGGCGTAACTGTTAGTCACTTGCTACTTCCACATAGTAATGGAGATAGAGTAAGGCGTTACTGCCTGGCGCTCATGCACGCAGACAGTTCCGGGTCATGCTGGCCCAGAGATCTCGAAGGGTGGATCTTGGCCTTGGCCTACACTAGTCGATGAACTCAAGAATTTCTTGATGTCCAGGTTACTAATGGTTAGTCTGCCCTAACGTAGCAAGGTTAATTTTGTAGTGCAAAAAATTGTAAGGAAACCGAGAGGATCAAATATGTCACCATATATAAGTATCTGATTAATGAAAATGAAATAAATAAGAGATTGTGTTAACATCACAGAACAAGTGAAACCTTCTGTATTACAACCGCACACATAAACATGTTGTATTCACAAATAAGAACTGAAATCAGAATTCATGCTCAAGCTATCATAAAACTGCCTAGCAGAGAGAAGATCTAGGAACTCTTCCTCTGGCGTATGGCCAATTGCTGCAAACTGATCTGAAGTCACTCCACAGCTGCCTGTAATGTCATGTAATGCACTAGAAATATTATTATTAGTCTGTGTATAATTTTCAGAGGAGGCCTTCTTCATGTATGCATTATTGCAATTCCTTGGTTTACTCATCCTATCATCAAAATTTAATGAGATATGAACATTGGCATAGCTGGAAAATTCCCAATCTGTAAATAAAACCTTAGGAAGCTGCTTTGGAACTGCCTGATCATTCAACTCAGTCTCGCTACTAGTGGTTGTCGATTGGACGGAATCCACAATACATGATTCCAGCACCTCCGAGCATTCAGGAATTAGAATGCTCTGATCATTTGTTTCCTTGAATGTTACCGACCTTTCAGAATCTTCAGCTGAGAATTCAGAAACATCTTTGGCTCTCATGACTTGCTTCTTGAGATAAGAATTCCAGTAGTTCTTCACTTCATTGTCAGTTCTTCCAGGCAGATGCATTGCTATTTGTGACCACCTAAATATGCAAAACGACCAGCATTGTCTTCCAATTAGTCGAACGTAAAAAATCAAGATAAAAGTTTGTTTCATAAAACTCATGACACTAAGATGTGATCTGTTAAGAATTCATGGCACTGTAAACATCATGCATTAATCAATTAAACTTTAGTAGGTTTGAACTGGTAAAATGGCCCTTAGAATGATGGAACTATTTATAGAACAAAAGACAATTGCATGTGGAAGAACAAACTCTGCCATTGTTACATGTGTTCCTAACCATTAAACAAACATCACATCATTGACATATAAAACTCAGAATTCCCCACATGTGATGTAAAAGTCAGATTGATTGAACTTGCTCTGCAATTGTTTCTATGAGTCAACTGGGCATTAGAAAGCTATGCAGGACATATTGCCACGGAATCTTATTATCACAATTTTCTATCAATTTTATTTATTTTTTCCGGTGTGAACCTCATATTAAGAAACTCAATGGACTGTAGCTATTTTAATGGAGAGGTTGAAGTATCAGAACTTTTACCTCCTAACAAATGCACTTTCTAAGAACCTATCTTTAGGAATTCTAGTCAATAATTGAACTAATAACTTGTTGATAATTTTGGTCTTTCTTTATCACCAACAATTTAGTAAACATATAGGACAGGTTTTAATGGAGTCACTACAAATAATAAATTCTTTCTCAAGAAAAGAACAATTCAAGGCGATTAATTGAATGTAGAGACTTTGTTGGCAACACAACTTTTGAATTCGAAACACAAAAATGATGTATCTAATTTACTAATTGTTGTTTCTTCTTCAGTGATTGCTTTTCATAGTATAATAGATAACTTTACAAACATCGGTTGAGTTTACTGATATAGCACATATAGCAAATATAGCAAACTTCAAAATTTGGGGTAATTGACAGCATAATAAAAGATTCAGAAACATGTCCAAGATTTTAATTTCCTAGTTTGAGAACTTGCTGCAGAAAATATTGGTTTGATATCACAACACAATTGATTTTTTTTTTGTTATTTTGCAAGTACCTCATAAGATTTTAACTCACTACCTCCAAGAAATGAAAGTTAAAATCACACTTTTAACTAGAAGTAAAAGTAGTTTCCTGCAATGACACCAGCAGTACCAAAAGTCTGCAAATGCTTACTTGTTTCCCAACTTCGCCTGAAGATTGATTACTGTTTCCACCTCCTCTTTAGAAAAGACTCCGCGCTTCAAACCAGGCCTAAGATAATTGATCCACCTCAACCTGCAGCTTTTTCCATTCCTCTGCAGACCTGTCAAATTCAAATGATAGGTTTTAAATGAAAGCAAGAATATAATAAAATGTGATGAGAAATAGTGGTGATCCTACAGAAAAGGAGTTGATAGATCAGGTTATCTTTGTCTTCTATTCTTTCCTGCTCTCAATATCTGAGTTCTTGCCACTGTTCTATGCATATATGCAGGAAAAAAATCGTAGGAGTACCAGATAATTCTGTTCGAAAAGCACATGGAATTGTAATCGTTCATACTCGAGTGCATGATTGCACTATTTAACCAAGAACAACTAAAACGAAACCAAAAGAATTACCAGCTCTGACAGGAATCAAACCCCAGCTGCTGAGGCCATGCTTTATTATGTATTCTCTGAGCCTTCGATCTTCATCAGGTGACCATAAGCCTTTCTTATAATTCACAGTCGCTTTATCTCGATTCCTGCATGCCATCTTTGTCCCCTTCGGAGTGCTGGAGCATGCAATCAATGTGCCACTCAAAGGAGGTGAAGGACAATGAGAAGACTCAACTGACCCTCTGGTACCTTCAGAGTGTTCAAAGACAAAGCTTGGCAATTTAAAGGGGTTATAAGTATTCCTAAACTTGACAGTAATAAACAAAATGAACGCAGGCCATTTCCTGCAGTTTTCTGTGCTCCTTGAGGTTGATGTGTCTATTATTCTATTGATTATGCTTCTGTTTTATTATAATTATTTGTTTCTTTTTGCAGAATATTCAATGATACTTATTGTGTCATTGGCAAGTATATTGAAAAATATTTGACCACTATAATCCAATGGTTGAAATGCCAATCTCGAACCGCCAGTTTTTTCGAGCATTACTCAGCACAGTCCTACTGTCTAATAGGTCAATTCTAACCAATAGTTCTGAAGGAAAACAAAGTTTGACATCCTTCATCAATGACTACAAATAGCAAGCTAATTCTATAGAGTTCAAGAGTTGTAAACTGGTTTGCTGTCAATCCAGAAGTTCTGAGTTTGTACCTTGTTGTTAGCACCAAACCTGAAGAAACAAGTAGGACCTGTGTTAGTCTACCACATAGCAAAGACAAGGACCAACATGCATATGATTTATGATGCCAAAGTCATCCCTTGTGAGCTAGCTGTTCACTACTAAAATACTTAACGCCAGAAGTTTTTGTTATTTCTTCTTCTTTTCAGATGAAAAATAAGGTCACTATCTCACCGCTGTACTAGATTTAGAGGATTAAGGTTTGAAGAAGAAGCATCTCTATTTTTCTCATGATAAGCTCCATTTTGTCAAGTCAAACTGTAACGGTCTTCAAGGTTGTCAAGATCGAGATCTTACATAAGATCGTAAATGTGTCATAATATCGAAAATCGTAAGATCGGATCGAGGATCGTAAGATCCTATGAATTAATAAAATAATATATATTAATATAAAAAAATATATTTTAATAATTTTTTTGCACTCATTTTTTGAATTAGACTTCGATATTATCACAATTTGATCAATATGTAAGAAAATTATATTGAACTCCATCTATATTAATTATTATTATCAAAACTATAAAAAATATGATTTTTAAATAATTAAAATATTTATTTGAGATCGCATGGGATCAAATAAGATCGTACGACATAAATTAAGATCCTATTAAGATCTTACCTATAAGATTCTCATATTAAGATCGAGATCGGTTAGTACCCTCAAGATCGTAAAATCATAAAATCTTAAGATCTAGATCGAGATCTTGACAACCATGATGGTCTTAGTGTAGGATCTGAATGGCACCAAGTGTGGGGGATGAATTGGTGTATTAAAAATATTTCTCTCTTTAATGTTAACCTAGATGTGTTATGTCAGCGGAAACATACACATGCAAATATAAACACAAGTAGAGAGAGGAGAGTAGAGAGAAAAACGAACAACACACAAACACACGGTTTGTTGACGAGGTTCGGTCGAACTCCTGGCCTACGTCTCCGCTCCGATCTTCTCCCACGAGATTTCCGAAGATCACTATATCCTTCTTCAAGGGCGAAGACTCCCTTACAACTTCTCCTTTCTTGCACGAGGACAAG